>CM037153.1:23579178-23713105 GCA_020921065.1 Vaccinium darrowii | reverse complement strand
GCAATAATCAAGCAAATGAAATGCATAAAGTGATGATAATAAATACTAAAAATGCGACAAAATCATTTTAAATCGAAATAAACTAAATTAATTTTGAAATGCAAAGAATAATAATATTTTGCAGAAATTTTTTAATGAAATTGTATGCAATAATCAAGCAAATAAAATGCATAAAGTGATGATAATAAAAACTAAAAATGCGACAAAATCATTTTAAATCGAAATTAACTGAATTAATTTTGAATTGCAAAGAATAATAATATTTTGCATAATAAAATGCTTAAAATGATAATAATAAATAGTAAAAATGCGACAACATCATTTTAAATAGAAAATTAACTAAATTAATTTTGAATTTGCAAAAATAATGGTATTTTGCATAACATTTTTTGAATGAAATTTTATGCAATAATCAAGCAAATAAATTGCATAAAATTATGATAATAAATAGTAAAAATACGACAAAATCATTTTAAATCGAAGTTAACTAAATTAATTTTGAATTAGCAAAGAATAATAGGTATTTTGCAGAAATTTTTTAATGAAATTGTATGCAATAATCAAGCAAATAAATTGCATAAAAGTGATGATAATAAATACTAAAAATAGCGACAAAATCATTTTAAATCGAAATTAACTAAATTAAGTTTGAATTGCAAAGAATAATAATATTTTGCAGAATTTTTTAATGAAATTGTATGCAATAATCATGCCAATAAAATGCATAAAGTGATATTATAAATAGTAAAAATGCGACAAAATCATTTTGATATAGAAATTAACTAAATTAATTTTGAATTGCAAAAATAATGGTATTTTGCATAACATTTTTTAATGAAATTTTATGCAATAATCAAGCAAATAAAGTGCATAAAATGATGATAATAAATAGTAAAAATGCGACAAAATCATTTTAAATAGAAATTAACTAAATTAATTTTGAATTGCAAAAATAATGGTATTTTGCATAACATTTTTTAATGAAATTTTATGCAATAATCAAGCAAATAAAATGCATAAAATGATAATAATAAATAGTAATAATGCGACAAAATCATTTTAAATAGAAATTAACTAAATTAATTTTGAATTGCAAAAATAATGGTATTTTGCATAACATTTTTTAATGAAATTTTTATGCAATAATCAAGCAAATAAAATGCATAAAATGATGATAACAAATAGTAAAAATGCGAAAAAATCATTTTAAATCGAAGTTAACTAAATTAATTTTGAATAGCAAAAATAATGGTATTTTGCATAACATTTTTTAATGAAATTTTATGCAACAATAAAGCAAATAAATTGCATAAAATGATGCTAATAAATAGTAAAAATACGACAAAATAATTTTAAAGCGAAATTAACAAAATTAATTTTGAATTGCAAATAATAATAATATTTTGCAGAATTTTTTTAATGAAATTGTATGCAATAATCATGCCAATAAAATGCATAAAATGATACTAATAAATAGTAAAAATGCAACAAAATCATTTTAAATAGAAATAAACTAAACTAATTTTGAATTGCAAAAATAATGGTATTTTGCAGAACATTTTTTAATGAAATTGTATGCAATAATCATGCCAATAAAATGCATAAAATGATAATAATAAATAGTAATAATGCAACAAAATCATTTTAAATAGAAATTAACTAAATTAATTTTGAATTGCAAAAATAATGTTATTTTGCCGAACATTTTTTAATGAAATTGTATGCAATAATCAAGCAAATAAAATGCTTAAAATGATGATGATAAACAGAAAAAATGCGAGAAAATCATTTTAAATCGAAATTAACAAAGTTAATTTTGAAGTGCAAAGAATAATAATATTTTGTAGAAATTTTTTAATGAAATTGTATGCAATAATCAAGCAAATAAAATAGTAATAAATAGTAAAAATGATGGAAATTAACTAAATCAATTTTGAAGAGAAAATAGTAAAAATGCGAAAAAATAATTTTAAATAGAAATTAACTAAAATAATTTTGAATTGCAAAAATAATGGTATTTTGCATAACATTTTTTAATGAAATTTTATGCAATAATCAAGCAAATAAAATGCGTAAAATGATGATAATAAATAGTAAAAATAAGACAAAATCATTTTAAATCGAAATTAACTAAATTAATTTTGAATTGCAAAGAATAATAATATTAGTCAGAATTTTTTTAATGAAATTGTAGGTACTAATCAAGCAAATAAAATGCTTAAAGTGATGATAATACATACTAAAAATGCGACAAAATCATTTTAAATGGAAATAAACTAAATTAATTTTGAATTGCAAAGTATAATAATATTTTGCAGAAATTTTTTAATGAAATTGTATGCAATAATCAAGCAAATAAAATGCATAAAGTGATGATAATAAATACTAAAAATGCGACAATATCATTTTAAATCAAAATTAACTAAATTAATTTTGAATTGCAAAGAATAATGATATTTTACAGAACATTTTTTTATGAAATTTTATGCAATAATCAAGCAAATAAAATGCATAAAATGATGATAATAAATAGTAAAAATGCGACAAAATCATTTTAAATCGAAATAAACTAAATTAATTTTGAATTGCAAAAATAATGGTATGTTGCATAATATTTTTTAATGAAATTTTATGCAATAATCAAGCAAATAAAATGCATAAAATGATGATAATAAATAGTAAAGATACGACAAAATCATTTTAAATCGAAATTAACTAAATTAATTTTGAATGGCAAAGAATAATAATATTTTGTAGAATTTTTTTAATGAAATTGTATGAAATAATCATGCCAATAAAATGCATAAAATGACAATAATAAATAGTAAAAATGCGACAAAATCATTTTAAATAGAAATTAACTAAATTAATTTTGAAATGCAAAAATAATGGTATTTTGCATAACATTTTTTAGTGAAATTTTGTTGAATAATCTAGCAAATAAAATGCATAAAATGATGATAATAAATGGTAAAAATGTGACAAAATCATTTTAAATCGAAATTAACTAAATTAATTTTGAATTGCAAAGAATAATAATATTTTGCAGAAATTTTTTATTGAAATTGTATGCAATAATAATGCCAATAAAATGCATAAAATGATAATACTAAAATAGTAAAAATGCGACAAAATCATTTAAAATAGAAATTAACTAAATTAATTTCGAATTGCAAAGAATAGTGGTATTTTACAGAAAATTTTTTTAATGAAATTTTATGCAATAATTGAGCAAATAAATTGCATAAAATGATGCTATTAAATAGTAAAAATGCGACAAAATCATTTTAAATCGAAACAGAATTTTTTTAATGAAATTGTATGCAATAATCAAGCAAATAAAATGCATAAAGTGATGATAATAAATACTAAAAATGCGACAAAATCATTTTAAATCGAAATAAACTAAATTACTTTTGAATTGCAAAAATAATGGTATTTTGCATAATATTTTTTAATGAAACTTTATGGAATAATCAAGCAAATAAAATGCATAAAATGATGATAATAAATAGTAAAGATACGACAAAATCATTTTAAATGGAAATTAAGTAAATTATTTTTGAATTGCAAAGAATAATAATATTTTGCAGAATTTTTTTAATGAAATTGCATGCAATAATCATGCCAATAAAATGCGTAAAATGATAATAATAAATAGTAAAAATGCGGCAAAATCATTTTAAATCGAAAAATTATATGCAATAATCAGTCAAATAAAATGCATAAAATAATGATGATAAACAATAAAAATGCGAGAAAATCATTTTAAATAGAAATTAACAAAATTAATTTTGAATAGCAAAAATAATGGTATTTTGCATAACATTATTTAATGAAATTTTATGCAATAATAAAGCAAATAAATTGCACAAAATGATGCTAATAAATAGTAAAAATACGACAAAATCATTTTAAATCGAAATTAACTAAATTAATTTTGAATTGCAAACAATAATGGTATTTTACAGAACATTTTTTAATGAAATTTTATGTAATAATCAAGCAAATAAAATGCCTAAAATGATGACAATAAATAGTAAAAATGCGACAAAATCATTTTAAATCGAAGTTAACTAAATTAATTTTGAATAGCAAAAATAATGGTATTTTGCATAACATTTTTTAATGAAATTTTATGCAACAATAAAGCAAATAAATTGCATAAAATGATGCTAATAAATAGTAAAAATACGACAAAATAATTTTAAATCGAAATTAACTAAATTAATTTTGAATTGCAAAGAATAATAATATTTTGCAGAATTTTTTTAATGAAATTGTATGCAATAATCATGCCAATAAAATGTATAAAATGATAATAATACATAGTAAAAATGCGACAAAATCATTTTAAATAGAAATTAACTAAATTAATTTTGAATTGCAAAGAATAATAATATTTTGCAGAATTTTTTTAATGAAATTGCATGCAATAATCAAGCAAATGAAATGCATAAAGTGATGATAATAAATACTAAAAATGCGACAAAATCATTTTAAATCGAAATAAACTAAATTAATTTTGAAATGCAAAGAATAATAATATTTTGCAGAAATTTTTTAATGAAATTGTATGCAATAATCAAGCAAATAAAATGCATAAAGTGATGATAATAAAAACTAAAAATGCGACAAAATCATTTTAAATCGAAATTAACTGAATTAATTTTGAATTGCAAAGAATAATAATATTTTGCATAATAAAATGCTTAAAATGATAATAATAAATAGTAAAAAGGCGACAAAATCATTTTAAATAGAAAATAACAAAATTAATTTTGATTTGCAAAAATAATGGTATTTTGCATAACATTTTTTAATGAAATTTTATGCAATAATCAAGCAAATAAATTGCATAAAATTATGCTAATAAATAGTAAAAATACGACAAAATCATTTTAAATCGAAATAACTAAATTAATTTTGAATTAGCAAAGAATAATAGTATTTTCGCATAACCTTTTTTAATGAAATTGTATGCAATAATCAAGCAAATAAATTGCATAAAAGTGAAGCTAATAAATAGCTAAAAATGCGACAAAATCATTTTAAATCGAAATAAACTAAATTACTTTTGAATTGCAAAAATAATGGTATTTTGCATAATATTTTTTAATGAAACTTTATGCAATAATCAAGCAAATAAAATGCATAAAATGATGATAATAAATAGTGAAGATACGACAAAATCATTTTAAATGGATATTAAGTAAATTAATTTTGAATTGCAAAGAATAATAATATGTTGCAGAATTTTTTTAATGAAATTGCATGCAATAATCATGCCAATAAAATGCGTAAAATGATAATAATAAATAGTAAAAATGCGGCAAAATCATTTTAAATCGAAAAATTATATGCAATAATCAGTCAAGTAAAATGCATAAAATAATGATGATATACAACAAAAATGCGACAAAATCATTTTAAATAGAAATTAACTAAATTAATTTTGAATTGCAAAAATAATGGTATTTCGCATAATATTTTTTAATGAAACTTTATGCAATAATCAGTCAAATAAAATGCATAAAATAATGGTGATAAACAGTAAAAATGCGACAAAATCATTTTAAATCGAAATTAACTAAATTAATTTTGAATTGCAAAGAATAATAATATTTTGCAGAAATTTTTTAATGAAATTGTATGCAATAATCAAGCAAATAAAATGCATAAATTGATGATAATAAATACTAAAAATGCGACAAAATCATTTTAAATCAAAATTAACTAAATTAATTTTGAATTGCAAAGAATAATAATATTTTGCAGAATTTTTTTAATGAAATTGTATGCAATAATCAGTCAAATAAAATGCATAAAATAATGGTGATAAACAGTAAAAATGCGACAAAATCATTTTAAATCGAAATAAACTAAATTAATTTTGAAATGCAAAGAATAATAATATTTTGCAGAATTTTTTTAATGAAATTGTATGCAATAATCAAGCAAATAAAATGCATAAAGTGATGATAATAAAAACTAAAAATGCGACAAAATCATTTTAAATCGAAATTAACTGAATTAATTTTGAATTGCAAAGAATAATAATATTTTGCATAATAAAATGCATAAAATGATAATAATAAATAGTAAAAAGGCGACAAAATCATTTTAAATAGAAAATAACTAAATTAATTTTGATTTGCAAAAATAATGGTATTTTGCATAACATTTTTTAATGAAATTTTATGCAATAATCAAGCAAATAAATTGCATAAAATTATGCTAATAAATAGTAAAAATACGACAAAATCATTTTAAATCGAAATTAACTAAATTAATTTTGAATTGCAAAGAATAATAATATTTTGCAGAATTTTTTTAATGAAATTGTATGCAATAATCAAGCAAATAAAATGCATAAAGTGATGATAATAAATACTAAAAATGCGACAAAATCATTTTAAATCGAAATAAACTAAATTACTTTTGAATTGCAAAAATAATGGTATTTTGCATAATATTTTTTAATGAAACTTTATGGAATAATCAAGCAAATAAAATGCATAAAATGATGATAATAAATAGTAAAGATACGACAAAATCATTTTAAATGGAAATTAAGTAAATTATTTTTGAATTGCAAAGAATAATAATATTTTGCAGAATTTTTTTAATGAAATTGCATGCAATAATCATGCCAATAAAATGCGTAAAATGATAATAATAAATAGTAAAAATGCGGCAAAATCATTTTAAATCGAAAGATTATATGCAATAATCAGTCAAATAAAATACATAAAATAATGATGATAAACAATAAAAATGCGAGAAAATCATTTTAAATAGAAATTAACTAAATTAATTTTGAATTGCAAAAATAATGGTATTTCGCATAATATTTTTTAATGAAACTTTATGCAATAATCAGTCAAATAAAATGAATAAAATAATGGTGATAAACAGTAAAAATGCGACAAAATCATTTTAAATCGAAATTAACTAAATTAATTTTGAATTGCAAAGAATAGTAATATTTTGCAGAATTTTTTTAATGAAATTGTATGCAATAATCAAGCAAATAAAATGCATAAAGTGATGATAATAAAAAGTAAAAATGCGACAAAATCATTTTAAATGGAAATTAACTAAATTAATTTTGAATTGCAAAGAATAATAATATTTTGCATAATAAAATGCATAAAATGATAATAATAAATAGTAAAAATGCGACAAAATCATTTTAAATCGAAATTAACTAAATTAATTTTGAATTGCAAAGAATAATAATATTTTTTAGAATTTTTTTAATGAAAATGTATGCAATAATCATGCCAATAAAATGCATAAAATGATAATAATAAATAGTAAAAATGCGACAAAATCATTTTAAATAGAAATTAACTAAATTAATTTTGAATTGCAAAAATAGTGGTATTTTGCATAACATTTTTTAATGAAATTTTTTGCAATAATCAAGCAAATAAAATGCATAAAATGATAATAATAAATAGTAATAATGCGACAAAATCATTTTAAATAGAAATTAACTAAATTAATTTTGAATTGCAAAAAATAATGGTACTTTACTGAACATTTTTTAATGAAATTTTATGCAATAATCAAGCAAATAAAATGCATAAAATGATGCTAATAAATAGTAAAAATGCAACAAAATCATTTTAAATCGAAAAATTATATGCAGTAATCAGTCAAATAAAATGCATAAAATAATGGTGATAAAAAGTAAAAATGTGACAAAATCATTTTAAATAGAAATTAACTAAATTAATTTTGAATTGCAAAAATAATGGTATTTTGCATAACATTTTTAAATGAAATTTTATGCAATAATCAAGCAAATAAAATGCATAAAATAATGATAATAAATAGTAAAAATGCGACAAAATCATTTTAAATCGAAATAAACTAAATTAATTTTGAATAGCAAAAATAATGGTATTTCGCATAACCTTTTTTAATGAAATTTTATGCAATAATCAAGCAAATAAATTGCATAAAATGAAGCTAATAAATGGTAAAAATACGACAAAATCATTTTAAATCGAAATTAACTAAATTAATTTTGAATTGTAAAGAATAATAATATTTTGCATAAATTTTTTAATGAAATTGTATGCAATAATCATGCCAATAAAATGCATAAAACGATAATAATAAATAGTAAAAATGCGACAAAATCATTTTAAATAGAAATTAACTAAATAAATTTCGAATTGCAAAGAATAATGGTATTTTGCCGAAATTTTTTTAATGAAATTTTAGGCAATTATCAAGCAAATAAAATGCATAAAATGATGATAATAAATGGTAAAAATGCGACAAAATCATTTTAAATCGAAATTAACTAAATTAATTTTGAATTGCAAAAATAATGGTATTTTATAGAATATTTTTTAATGAAATTTTATGCAATAATCAAGCAAATAAATTGCATAAAATGATGCAAATAAATAGTAAAAATGCGGCAAAATCATTTTAAATCGAAAAATTATATGCAATAATAAGTCAAATAAAATGCATAAAATAATGATGAGAAACAGTAAAAATGCGAGAAAATCATTTCAAATCGAAATTAACTAAATTAATTTTGAATTCCAAAAATAATGGTATTTTCCATAACATTTTTTAACGAAATTTTATGCAATAATCAAGCAAATAAAATGCATAAAATGATGATAATAAATAGTAAAAATGCGACAAAATCATTTTAAATCGAAATTAACTAATTTAATTTTGAATTGCAAAGAATAATAATATTTTGCAGAAATTTTTTAATGAAATTGTATGCAATAATCATGCCAATAAAATGCATAAAATGATAATAACAAATAGTAAAAATGCGACAAAATCATTTTAAATTGAAATTAACTGAATTAATTTTGAATTGCAAAAAAAATGGTATTTTGCATAACATTTTTTAATGAAATTTTTTGCAATAATCAAGCAAATAAAATGCATAAAATGATAATAATAAATAGTAATAATGCGACAAAATCATTTTAAATAGAAATTAACTAAATTAATTTTCAATTGCAATAGAAAAATGGTATTTTACAGAACATTTTTTAATTAAATTTTTTGCAATAATCAAGCAAATAAAATGCATAAAATGATAATAATTAATAGTAATAATACGACAAAATCATTTTAAATAGTAATTATCTAAATTAATTTTGAATTGCAAAGAATAATGGTATTTTACAGAACATTTTTTAATGAAATTTTAAGCAATAATCAGGCAAATAAAATGCATAAAATGATGATAATAAATAGTAAAAATGAGACAAAATCATTTTAAATCGAAGTTAACTAAATTAATTTTGAATAGCAAAAATAATGGTATTTTGCATAACATTTTTTAATGAAATTTTATGCAACAATAAAGCAAATAAATTGCATAAAACGATGCTAATAAATAGAAAAAATACGACAAAATAATTTTAAATCGAAATTAACTAAATTAATTTTGAATTGCAAAGAATAATAATATTTTGCGGAAATTTTTTTAATGAAATTGTATGCAATAATCATGCCAATAAAATGCATAAAATGATAATAATAAATAGTAAAAATGCGACAAAATCATTTTAAATTGAAATTAACTAAATTAATTTTGAATTGCAAAAAAAATGGTATTTTGCATAACATTTTTTATTGAATTTTTTTGTAATAATCAAGCAAATAAAATGCGTAAAATGATAATAATAAATAGTAATAATGCGATAAAATCATTTTAAATAGAAATTAACTAAATTAATTTTGAATTGCAAAGAAAAATGGTATTTTACAGAACATTTTTTAATTAAATTTTTTGCAATAATCAAGCAAATAAAATGCATAAAATGATAATAATAAATAGTAATAATGCGACAAAATCATTTTAAATAGTAATTAACTAAATTAATTTTGAATTGCAAAGAATGATGGTATTTTACTGAACATTTTTTAATGAAATTTTATGCAATAATCAAGCAAATAAAATGCATAAAATGATGATAATAAATAGTAAAAATGCGACAAAATCATTTTAAATCGAAGTTAACTAAATTAATTTTGAATAGCAAAAATAATGGTATTTTGCATAACATTTTTTAATGAAATTTTATGCAACAATAAAGCTAATAAATTGCATAAAACGATGCTAATAAATAGAAAAAATACGACAAAATAATTTTAAATCGAAATTAACTAAATTAATTTTGAATTGCAAAGAATAATAATATTTTGCAGAAATTTTTTAATGAAATTGTATGCAATAATCATGCCAATAAAATGCATAAAATGATAAGAATAAATAGTAAAAATGCGACAAAATCATTTTAAATTGAAATTAACTAAATTAATTTTGAATTGCAAAAAAAATGGTATTTTGCATAACATTTTTTAATGAAATTTTTTGCAATAATCAAGCAAATAAAATGCGTAAAATGATAATAATAAATAGTAATAATGCGATAAAATCATTTTAAATAGAAATTAACTAAATTAATTTTGAATTGCAAAGAAAAATGGTATTTTACAGAACATTTTTTAATTAAATTTTTTGCAATAATCAAGCAAATAAAATGCATAAAATGATAATAATTAATAGTAATAATGCGACAAAATCATTTTAAATAGTAATTAACTAAATTAATGTTGAATTGGAAAGAATAATGGTATTTTACAGTAACATTTTTTAATGAAATTTTATGCAATAATCAAGCAAATAAAATGCATAAAATGATGATAATAAATAGTAAAAATGCGACAAAATCATTTTAAATCGAAGTTAACTAAATTAATTTTGAATAGCAAAAATAATGGTATTTTGCATAACATTTTTGAATGAAATTTTATGCAACAATAAAGCTAATAAATTGCATAAAACGATGCTAATAAATAGAAAAAATACGACAAAATAATTTTAAATCGAAATTAACTAAATTAATTTTGAATTGCAAAGAATAATAATATTTTGCAGAAATTTTTTAATGAAATTGTATGCAATAATCATGCCAATAAAATGCATAAAATGATAATAATAAATAGTAAAAATGTGACAAAATCATTTTAAATAGAAATTAACTAAATTAATTTTGAATTGCAAAAATAATGGTATTTTGCATAACATTTTTTAATGAACTTTTATGCAATAATCAAGCAAATAAAATGCATAAAATGATGATAATAAATAGTAAAAATGCGACAAAATCATTTTAAATCAAAATTAACTAAATTAATTTTGAATAGCAAAAATAATGGTATTTTGCATAACATTTTTTAATGAAATTTTATGCAATAATCAAGCAAATAAATTGCATAAAATGATGCTAATAAATAGTAAAAGTGCGACAAAATCATTTTAAATCGAAGTTAACTAAATTATTTTTGAATTGCAAAGAATAATACTCCCTCCGTCCCCAAATTTTGGTCCCGCGTCCAATTCTAACCGGATAAAAAACTAGTTATAACTATAAATCGGTAATAAATTTTATGTTCAATATGGATCTTGTTTGATAGATATCGATAAAATCTATGAGACAATGTGTAGACACCCCAAAATGAGACTCTCGTACATTTTTAATCCCCGATGATGAAAGGAAATGCCCGGAAGGCCTCTCGGATTGAAACTCTTCAAGTCAACAAAGTCAATAGTGCCGCACGGCACTCATCTCTCACGCACGAAGCTTCAAAATCACGCACGGCAGCTTTTTGAATATTGGCGGTCAGGTGTGCCGTACGGCACAGTTGGTGTACCGTACGGTACAGTATGTCTGTCGTACTGTGCCGTACGGCACTGTCATGCATAAATCGACTTTCAGCCCCTTTTGTTGACTTTGGCAGCCCTCCTTCATCACAATTTCGTGCAAGGATCAGAGGCTACCTCCTAGCCATCATCACCATGTGTGGGCACCAAGCAAACTTGGGAGCCAAGTTCTCCTCTCACCTATAAATCCCGATCGAGTTCAACGGAAATAACATGAAAAAAATTGGCGAAGAAAAATCACCACAAACCTCTCTCAAATTCTGTCCTAATTCCACCCTCAATCAAAATTACTCGCTACCAACACTCCCTAGCCCCAGACATCAGTCCCATAACTTTCTTCAAAGCAAAACTCAATCCAAAGTTCAATCCCCTGTTTTCCAAACCCAACCCGTGAGCCCATTCTTTCAAATTCACTCATCTCCATCAACCAACCAACCTTGTTGCTGCAGCAGAAGGGAATTTGAGTCCAGAAGAGGTCTAAGTTGCGTTCAAGGAGTTCCAGAAGTATTTCAATCCGAGAGTTCAAAACCGAGGTATAATCCCGTTTCGCCAAATTTCATAACTTTGGTACTCTGAGGGGAGGGGTACCAAGTATGGGATGATCTCTAATATCATCTCCATGCTTGGTATGCCCATGTCACAGTAAGGCCAGTTCTATTTCACACCTCCCGGTCGCGTCGTACGGTGAAAACATCGCCTCGTACGGAGCGATTCAACGAGGAGGAACATCCCTTATTCAAGCATACTGTTTTCTCCTTCAAAGTAGTCCATTTTTAACCATGTTTCATGCCTTGTATGCATCTTCATTTCATTCTTTTTGAAAACTAAAGTTTCAAACTGTTGTGTTGCCAACAGTGCCGCACGGCACTCCCCCTGTGCCGCACGGTACACCTGGAGTGTTGTACGACACTCTTTTAAAAATTTGACCGTTAATCATGAACAGTGCCGCACGGCACACTTTCTGTACCGCACGGTACACTTTGTGTGCCGCACGGCACACTTTTTTTTCAAATTTGAATTTTAAGCTCAATTTTCTTCACAAGCAGTTTGATAAAATGATTTTCCCCTTTTTTAGTTATTATCTCTTATTTGCTTAATCTTGTTAGTTGTTGTTCATTTTGATATTTAATTGTTTTACTTTGCATGATAAATTGTTTATTTCAATAAAGTTCGGCATCAAAATATTTTCTAAAAATCCCACAAATGTTTAGTAAAGACCGATTTTAATCGGGCGAGCGGGGTGCATTAAAACCCTTCCCCGTTCGTAACCTGGCTCCCGAATCCAAAACGAACCTCTGGTTTTCAAACTTATTTTCAACCGCGAGAGTTATACCATTTTTCAAATCATTTTCAAAACGGTTTCTCGGGTATTAAATCCATTTTTCAAATAAAAACCCGGGTGGCGACTCCCATTTTCAAATCAAACAAACCGGCGTGGAGGTCGACCGTCCACAAAATGGCGACTCCGCTGGGGATTCTCAAATTAATCTCTAATTTGGTATTTTTATACTTATGAACTTCCCGAAAGCTTGTCAAAATGAAAATGCCTAGCGCTATCGCAAGGAAGGAATGGTGGACTAACAGGGCCTCGCCCGGCCATCCTGACTGGAGCTTTTCGGTTGTTTGTCTGTGTAAAGATATCAAAGAAGAAATTAATTTGGAGAGCCAAGCTTGTAAAATATTTGTGGGATTTTTGAAAACAATTTTATTGCTGAACTTTTACATCACTTGCATCGATGTTGGATAAACCCCGCTGCTGCGTCTTGGTTACCCTACCCAGTTCACTGGTGTTAGGACATCCCCGGATGCTCAGCAACCTTGGACCATGATGAGTCAGCCTGCCGCTTGACCTTTGCCATGCAGTACACTTGGCACTGGGAGGCAAATATTGGCTTTAGTCTGGGGAACCCCCTTAAACCAAAACCGGCCTTTGCATATAATTAACCTAGAACCTTTCAACCTAGGACAGGGTCCCACAGGTTAGGATTATGTGATATATCCTGTTGACTATTTAACTGCTTATTATTTGTTGTTTGCCTATCTTGCATGTACATGATAGTCTTTACCCTAGGTTCACATCCTCCCCTCCACGGTAGTAAGAAGGATTACCCCAATGATCAAGTGCTTTGTCAAATAAACAAATTTCTTTTGTTTTAATACCGTAATTGGCTCTCTTCGTCCCAAATAATTAGCATGTTGTATTTCTTTTATCAGAGTCTGTAACCAAAAATGAGCAGCCAATCTGGAAGCAAGAAACTCAAGTCCACCTTTACCACTCATCATGGCGCACCAGTATGGATACTTGAAGAAGTGGAGAATGAGGATGTTGGAAGTGAAACTCCAGACAAAGACAAGCTTGAAGGATTACTTCATCAGCTAGCTATGTCTGACCAACCAGGCTTAACCCTTCAATGGCACGACTCTGAGAATGTGAATGATCAAGGCTGGAAATTCTATCCTCCCGCAGATAATAAAGCCAAGGATATCCCTGACAAGATCACTGTCAGGATAGAGCAAGGAAGTGATGATGAAGATGCAGATGTTATGCCACCAGTCAAATACTTTCAGCCAGACGGCACACCAGTCTACTACTTTCGAGACCCAGTGACAGGACATAAATACTGGGATGAGTGTGATTGTGAAGCTTGTTATGAAGAATGTCTCCTTCTGAATAATGGTCTGTCTCCCAAACAGCTCAAAAAGATGTATGCTTTGGAGAACCCACCACAGCAGCCAGAGCCGAACAAGAAAGCAAAGCCAGAAGAACCAAGTCGGGAATGCTCCCCCAACAAATCCAGCAACTGAATCAGATCAAGGATCAACAGCAAGCCAGTTGACGGTGGATCCAGCCTACAGGGCCTTTTTGAGACTGTTAAGTCTACCTTTTGTAGCTCAAGTCAGTTTGAGATTTATCGAGTCTGTACTTTGCTTTATTGAGTCAGTCTGTACTTTTCTTTATGTCAGTTTGTGCTTTTCTTTATGTCAATCAAGTCAGTTTGTGCTTTTCTCTATGTTCGAATTCTCGTTGTTTGAGGGAGAAAGCCAATTGCAGTCTCGAACTACGTCACGGCCTGATTCCTCCAAAATGGGGATACGTAGGCAACCCCTGAAAAGGCTCGGCCTTTGTTTTGCAAAATCTTTTTAATACAGTCAACAGAGCACTGAAAATTGAGGCAATCCTTTCCAAAACTGTGATTGCATTGCACATCATTCTTTCATTCATACATGAATTCCTGCACATAGCATTCTTCGCACCAATCACTAAACTCATTTTTGTTTCCACTATCAGTTTCAATCATTGGTAAGAGCGAGAAGAGAACTGTACCTAGTTGGACTAGAACTCCCAAACAGCGATTAATTCGAACTGAGTCAAAAGCAATACAGTCAGATTCAGCAAATCCTGCAGATATGTCAAGCAAGAATGAGATTGAAGCCCTCAAGATAGCCTTGGAAGAACAACGAGAACACAGTGATAGTCAGATGGCTGAGCTATTGCTCCTGATACAAGGATTAACCCTTCAGAACAAGCCACCAGGAGGTCCAGGGGAACAGCCACCGCCGAATCCACCTCCGCAAGAAGATCCGAATTTGGAAACAATGATGGCGAAAGTCGCCAAACTCGAGGAATCAGTCCAGAAACAAGAGAAAGTAGCCGCCACAGGCGTTGATATGGACAAATTATGTCTATTTCCCGGTGCCAAACTCCCGGAAGGATTCAAGCCTATAGCCTGGGAAAAGTTTGATGGAAGCGGAGATCCGAGAGCTCACCTGCAAACATATGTGGGCACTTTGTCCATGTATAACATTGAAAAGGATGCCATGGGTCAGATGTTTCAGCAGACTCTGACGGGACCAGCACTGCGATGGTTTTTGAATCTTGACATTTCAAGAAAAGGAAGTTGGGAAGATATTGGGGCAGCCTTCATGGCCCAGTACAATTACAATATTCAACTTGAGATGACCATTCGAGAGTTGGATGCAACCAAAATGGGAACAAATGAGTCCTTTGCCGACTTTATCAGAAGATGGAGAGGGAAAGCATCCCAGATGATAGATCGACCCTCAGAGAAAGAACAAATGAGAATTATCACAAAGAACTTGGTGCCCGAATTTGCAAAGCACCTAGTGGTTTTTCAAACTACCGCTGACTTCAGGACTTTCTACGAAGCCGGCCTTGCAGTTGAAGATGCACTCAGAACTGGTATATTTGAGAAAGGAGAGTCTGCCAAGCCCAAACGAGTTTACTCTGGTAATAGCAATACCCTGTTCGGAACCAACCAATACAGCCACACCCAGGCCAGCTCCTCAAACTCTAAACCAACCAAAACAGAGCCTATTAACCAGATAGCAGCCCAGCCAACCCGGCAAGCAAGAAGCTTCTACCAATTCCCTTTTCCCTTAACCACAGTCTACCAAAAGCTCCTTAAAAAGGACGCCATCAAGCCACTTGAGCCCCGCGAACCACCCAAAATACTTCCTCCAAGCCATAATCCCAATGCCTTCTGTTCCTACCACCAAATGCCCGGCCATCACACTAACAATTGTATTCGTCTCAAGCACAAAGTCCAAGACCTCATCGAAGACGGAACAATCCCGCTTCCCCTCAAAAAGCCAAACACAGTCTCAAATCCCATGCCAGAACACAAATCCAATACCCAAATCAACCAAATCTCTCTCAGCTCCACTCTAAATGACCCAGGCTCCACTAAATTTAACCCTAGCCTATACATCATACCAGCCACAGAACCTAAACCCCTCGTCCCTGTGCCAGAGGATCTCGGAATTCTATTCCTCGGAAGTGTTAAGCCAAAAACGAAACCCACACGGGCAGACATTGCAGAAAGTGAAGAATGGGCTATGAATGATCAAGGATGGGAAGAATTCCGTCAAGAGTGGGACCCAAGCCAATTTATTATCCCAGATTCTCATGCCAAGCCAGTTGTTTCCATACCAACGAGTCCCAGTATCTGTCGGATTGACAAGGTCGTGTGCATCGCCGGCATGGTGCATACTCTCGAATATGTTGAACCGAGTGAGCAGGAAGATTGGCGAGAAAGATGGGAGGCAATTTGTGCAGATCCACTCGATGCAGTTTCACTCCCTGCATTATTTGAAGAACCTGGAGACATACGGAATCGGACACTCGGCGAAGTTTATCATTGGGTCCCTAGCAGCCATCCTCCAGATAATTTGCTGCCACCACCACTTCCCGGGATTGAAGAACATTCTGCTATAGAAACTATCTTTGGTGATCATGACTGGTTTCCTCAAGCCTACATTATCGGGGAATCTCTGCCTCGACCATCCGTGCCATTTCCTCCACAGCCAGATGTTTCCGTTCTAAGGGCAGATTCGTTCTGGGATGAGGAAGATGTTATCGATATCCGATTCGACAACAATGAAGAATGGACCGTCAACAGGGCCACGTTAGATGATTCATTTTGGCGCAATCAAGCAGTAGAAAATCTGGGAAAAAAGATGGAAAACATCAAGATCGAGAAACGAAAGGCTGAGGATAGCCGTACAGGTTTTTGGTCCGAGTACTTTGACACAAAACAGAAATTGGAATCCATCAAGGCTGGGAAGCGAAAGGTCAATGAATTTTCAGATTTTTGGGCTAAAGAACCACCATCAGTCAACCGAGTAACAAGAAGCGGACGGATCTATCAACCTGCTGACCTTCAGAGAGGCAACACCTCTAACCATGCTCAGACTGGGGCATTCATTTGGAACGATCCTGTCCAGGACGATTCGACCCCAGGTAATCCGGAAAATGTCACTCAGACACCAGAAGTTGTCACTCAACCATCGCAAAAGAATCCTATGCCAGTGGAGGATCCCGTACGGAAGCAACTTGAAAGAACCCCAGCATCAGTATCCATTTGGGGGCTACTTTCCTCATCCAGGGAACACCGCCAGAAACTGATCAAGACTCTCTCTAACATGGAAGTGCCGCCAGACACTCCCCCTGAAGCGCTAATATCCTTGCTTGCACCAACCCAGGCGAAACATGTCGTGACATTCACCGAGAAAGACTTGCCGCCAGAAGGAGCCGGCCACAACAAGCCGTTACGCATCACTATGAAATGTATGGGGAAATGGGTCCCTGTTATTCTCCTAGACAATGGATCTGCTTTAAACGTCTGTCCACTACGCACAACCTACTGTTTGGGGTTCACGACTAAGGACTTCCAACCATCAAATCTCGGAGTGCGTGCTTATGATAATACACGCAGAGATGTAGTCGGAATTGTTCAACTAGAAATATCAGTCGAGAATTTCAAGTCCAACGTCGAGTTTCATGTGCTCGACATTCCTTCATCTTTCAACTTGTTGCTAGGCAGGCCATGGCTTCACCACCCATACATTATGGCCGTACCATCTTCTCTGCATCAGAAAGTTCAGCTCGGTCTGGCCACTGGAACTCTGACCATTTACGGAGAGTCCGGGATTCGCCCTCATGTCTCTGATAATGCCCCTGTGCTTGAAATCATGCATGGAGAAGAAGATGTCGCTCTCGGAGGATTCTCTTTTGACACCGCTGGGGCAATTCTCACTATCAAAATGGATGAAGATTTCTCGGTTAGCTCCACAGTTATTGAAATGATGAGAAAAATGGCTTACATGCCAGGATTGGGATTAGGCCGCAACAATCAGGGAATAGCGGAATTCCCTAATTTCCCCATGAACAATCACCGCTTCGGCCTCGGGTATCAACCCAACGAGAATGAGTTAGGAAGTGGATGGAAAGCTCGAGCTCGTGCCCCGCCAAAGAAGGGCCCCATTCATTTTATCAAAGAAAAGGAGGCTATCTATCAAGGAGAACCGGAACCGTTTTGGGATATGGAGAAAAGAACCAAGCTGCCAGGATTTGAGATATTCGCTGATAACACCTGGGATAGTGATGATGAATCAGCAAACTGGAAGAATTGGTCAGGCAATGCAAATCTGACTGGATCGAAGTTTTTGACTCAGGAAATCTGGAATCGCTATTTGGAAATGAAAGTCCATTAGGTACGGTTGAGGACGGGCCTGCTGCGAAGATATTTGATTTGGAACCTATTGGAGACATGGAACTGATGATGCTAAGCCAAGAAGCCCTTGGAGATGTTTCCTCGCTCATCATGGATGCCAATGGAATTTATAAAAACTGCACTTTTGTACCAAAAATTATTTACACTGGCACTGAATTTGAGTCTAAGTCAGAGTCCAGCACTGAGTCTGAATTTAGCACTGAGTTTGAGTCCACCTCTGAGTCAATGCATGTGTCTGTTTGTCCTCCGCGTCATCGTTTCTCTTTCGAGTTTGAATCCACTCTCATGTATCACGCCCCTGGGGCCACCCCTTTTGCAATGAATGAAATTGACTTTGCTTATCTTGCTGTGCCTGAAATAAACTGTGTTAACCCTGACGATGATGGGATTGAGTTTGAGGAAGAAATTCCAAAAGAACTCCGATCTCTAATCGAACGAGAAAACGAAAGGCATGCTCAGCCTCTAAAAGAAGAAGTAATTTCAATAAATTTGAGAGATGAGAGTAATCCACGAATGGTTCAAATCGGTTCTGGGTTGGCTCCCGAGGAATTTAAGGCTCATTCGGATCTTTTAAGAGAATTTCAAGATGTTTTTGCATGGTCTCATGCGGACATGCCCGGAATTGACCCTGAAATCGTGGAGCATCGAATCCCACTTTATCCAGGTGCGAAACCTGTTAAACAGAAGTTGAGAAAAATGAGACCTGACTGGGTACTAGAAATCAAGAAGGAAGTTCAGAAACAGATTGATGCAGGATTTCTGATAGTAACTGAATACCCTAAGTGGGTCGCCAACATCGTGCCTGTTCCCAAGAAGAACGGGAAGATTAGAGTCTGCGTGGATTTCAGGGATTTGAACAAAGCCAGCCCTAAGGACGACTTTCCACTGCCACATATAGATGTACTCATAGACAACACTGCGGGACACGCATTGCTTTCTTTCATGGACGGTTTTTCAGGCTACAATCAGATTCTCATGGCCCCCGAAGACCGAGAAAAGACTACTTTCACCACAGAGTGGGGCACCTACTGTTACAGGGTTATGCCATTTGGGCTAAAGAATGCCGGGTCTACTTACCAGAGAGCGGCTACAACTCTATTGCATGATATGATTCACAAAGAAGTCGAAGTGTACGTGGACGACATGATTGTCAAATCCAAGGAAAGAGAGGGGCACTTGCACGCCCTCAGAAAATTCTTTGAAAGGATTCGCAAGTACAGATTGCGCCTTAATCCCGAAAAATGCACATTCGGAGTTACGGCTGGAAAGATGTTGGGCTTTATGATCACGACCCGAGGAATCGAAGTGGATCCATCTAAGATTAAGGCCATTCTCGAAATGGAGCCACCACAAACAGAGAAGGAGGTGCGAGGCTTCCTCGGCAAAATTCAGTTCATCAGCAGATTCATCGCCAAGTTAACCTCGACTTGCGAGCCGATGTTTCATCTTCTCAAGAAAGGCGTACCATTCAAATGGGACGACAGGTGTCAGAAAGCCTTTGAAACAATCAAGAAATACTTGCAGAATCCTCCGGTTCTAACGCCACCTGTACCAAGGCGACCCTTGGTTTTGTATCTATCAGTCACTCCATCGGCAATGGGATGCTTACTAGCACAAGAAGGGGAAGGCGGATCTGAAAAAGCCGTGTATTATATCAGCAAGAAGATGGTCGGATGCGAAGAACGATACACTTCTCTGGAAAAGACTTGTTGGGCTTTGGTCTGGGCTTCCAAGAAATTGAGACACTATAGGTTGGCCTATTCTGTAACGCTAATTTCTCGAATGGACCCTCTCAAATATTTATTCGAGAAACCCGCACTTACAGGTAAGTTAGCACGATGGTTACTTTTGCTAGCAGAGTTCGATATCAAATATGTTACCAGGAAGTCAGTAAAAGGAAGAGCCATTGCCGAGTTCCTTGCCGATCACCCTGTGGAAGGACCAGAGGACGTAGAATTCGAATTCCCAGATGAAAAAGTGATGACCACCACCAATGATGTCTGGATGCTGTATTTTGATGGGGCAGCCAATCAGAAAGGATTTGGAATCGGGGTATTGTTAATTTCCCCAGAAGGATCACACATCCCTCTTGCTTTCAAGTTAAACTTTGAAGTCACCAACAACCAGTCAGAATACGAAGCCTGCATCGTAGGAATGGAAGCTGCCTTGGAAATTGGGGTCAAAAGACTGGAAGTCGTCGGAGACTCGAACTTGGTGGTGTCGCAAGCAAACGGAGATTGGAAGGTCAAGGAAGACAAGTTGAAGCCTTACCATCAGGATCTGGACGATTTGATCCCACAATTTCAGATGGTCACTTTCACACATGTGCCAAGACTGAGGAATCGGTTCGCCGATGCCCTTGCAACACTAGTCTCCATGGTTGAGATACCAAACGGAGTCAGGCTCAGGCCAATTGTGATTGAACAACGAGACAAGCCTGTCTACGAGTATGTCATGACCATTGACGAGCTGGACGATGGTCTACCCTGGTATCATGACATTTGGAACTTCATTGAGAAAGGCGAGTATCCAACAGGAACAGATAAGAAGGACCAAGTTGCTCTTCGGAGATTGGCATCTCAGTACATCATTTGCGGAGGAAAGCTATATCGGAGATCCCATTGTGGAACACACAAATTGTGTGTGCACGGGGAAGAAGCCAGTCGGATCATGGAAGAAATACACGAAGGAGTTTGCGGTCCTCATATGAACGGCATGATGCTTGTCAAGAAGATCTTAAGGCAGGGCTATTATTGGTCAACCATGGAGACTCAATGTATTGAATACGTGAGACGCTGCCACAAATGCCAGATTCACGCCAATCTCATGCATGTCCCGCCATCAGAATTGCATTCCATGACTTCACCTTGGCCCTTTTCTGTCTGGGGCATAGATGTTATCGGTAAAATCACGCCGGCAGCATCAAACGGGCACAAGTTCATCCTGGTCGCAATTGATTATTTCACCAAATGGGTTGAAGCTGCTTCCTATACAACTCTCACTGCGGTCCAAGTTGCTCACTTCATCAAGCAAAATATCATCTACAGATATGGAGTCCCTCAAGCCTTCGTGTCGGACAACGGGGTTCATTTCAAAGGAAGAGCGGCAGAAACTCTTGAAGAATTCGGGATTCAGGTCCATAAATCTACTGTCTACCGACCGCAAACCAACGGAGCCGTGGAAGCAGCCAACAAAACCGTCAAGACTATACTGGAGAAGACCACTGAGTCCACTCGGAATTGGCACGAACAACTACCATTGGCATTATGGGGATATCGGACATCCATCCGAACTCCAACAGGGGCAACGCCCTACTCTCTGGTTTACGGCATGGAAGCTGTTCTTCCCATCGAACTCGAAATCCCGTCTTTGAGAATCATGGCAGAATCAGGAATTGATGAAGCAGAATGGCAAAACGCGAGATTCGAAGAACTCATGCTATTTGATGAAAGGCGGCTCAAAGCCTTATATCATGTTCAAGGATATCAACGCCGAATAGCTCGTGCTTTTAACAAGAAGGTGAAATTCAGAAATTTACAAGAAAGCGACATGGTTTTGAAAGAGATTCGAGCTCCGGTTTTCGATCCGCGTGGGAAGTTTCGACCAAAATGGGCCGGGCCTTACATTATCAAGAAGATCTTATCTGGAGGAGCAGCGCAACTCATCGATCTTGACGGCAATGAATTCTCTACTCTAGTCAACTTGGATCAACTCAAGAGATATTACCCCTGAGAGAAGCTCGCTGGACTGAAAACCGCAAGGGTGGGCAGTTCCAGGCAAAAATTAGAGCAAAAGCCTGCTAGGCTGAAAACCCGAAAGGGCAGCCTAGGCAAAAAGATAAGGCTAAATACATCAAAGCTCGCTAGGCCGAAAACCCGAAAGGGCGGTACTAGGCAAAATTCAGAGCACAAAAGGAGAGTGTAAATACCCGAGTGAACCCTAACCAAACACTTGTAGTCTCGAACTACGTCATGACCTGATTCCTTTTCGAAAGGGATACGTAGGCAGCCTCACCCTGAGGTTCGGTCACAATCTTTCAAGTTGATTCCAAGCCATGGTGCGCATTTCATATCTCACAGACAGAACTGGTAAAAATCAAGAATGGAAAGTTCTCAAAACTCAAGTTTTATTTGAACAAACTTTTTCGATTACATGGCTGAGCATGAAACTTTCAAAAGAAACAAACAACAACAACGTCTATAGCACAGGGTACACAACTTATTTCAAGCACAGTAAGATCGAGTCTAAAGTCTGTCTTAGTTTCCATTTGCTCTTGCTTCAATATCTTTTATCAACCATCTCTTGTAACGTGTTGGAAGGAGAACACTGGGATATGGATCTCTGGGAATAGTCATGCGCTCCCTCCAATTATTCTGGTAAGCTCTAAATGTGGCAACGTTGAAATTTGGCACGACGAAATTCTCGGGATCTACAGGTGGCAGTACTTGACGAGCACCAAGTTGGCGAAGAATGCGGATTGGGATATAGAAGGTCCACCGGGTCAAACCTGCCAAAACCATTCGCTGACGCCCCATGTTGCTAACAGCCATGTTTGGAAGATCAATCCAATTCAAGCGCCAAGAAATCACCTCTTCTGTGAGCTGGGAGAAAACCTGAACCCAACCTCCCACATCATCAAAAACCTCCTTGAAGTCCCTGGTAACGAACCCTTGTGTCTCATGAACCCGGTTTCTTGGCACAGGCTCCAACAGATTAGCCTTGTCACATAACCACAGCTGTGTGAAAGAGAGAAAACAAGTAAGAAACCTTTAGAAAGCCTTAAACTGAGCGTTGAGGTAAAATGAGAACGAGCGAAAAACCAGAAAAAGGAGAGCTGAGTGAGAAGCCTGCCTGTAAGAGCAAAGGACTACCCTCGAAGACGTTGGTCCGACCGGCATGAACCCCATCTATACCCATCAAAGTTTCAGCCAAAACCATGGGAGCTACATCTTTGCGTTCCTCAATTTGCATGGCCACACCAACCAAGGAAGGACTTGCATGACCATCAGATTGCACAAACAAGAAGGCAGCCAATAGACACAAGCACAGAGCGAAGTTGTTGGAACGGAATCCCTCGATAAGACGTGGAACGTTCAGCAAACCTCCACGAATCAGGAACTTGGCCGCATTGTTACTTATTTCCAGTTTGGAAGACAACACTGGGGCAAAACCAACTCCTTGGAGAGAGATGATGGGCTCCACCAAATCAAAACCTCCAATGTATGCATGGAATTCTTCCACAGTAGGGCATAACTCGTGAAGGCCAAAGCGAAAAACATGCACCTCAGGGTCCCAGAATTGTATTGCGGCTCGCAACAACTCCGGACGTATGGACACATCTCGAATATAGCGAAGGGAAGTCAGCCTGTGATCCCGAAAGTGGAGCCAATCCAAACCGTCGAGATCATCAAGCCAAGGGCGCATTAAAGCCGAGAAACTCACTGCCATTATGAGGAATTGAACAAAGAACAAGTTTATGGATTTGGGATGCAAAAGAAGGGTGAAATAGATAGCTTTTTATAGCTGCCATGCATGAAGAACAATGTGAAGTTTAAAGTTCCAAAGAACGGCCGTCTCGAAGAACGTGCCGACTCGAAAACCGTAAAGAATCATGCTAGATTTGTACAACTTCTCAAGGGATACCTTGCAGTGGCCCTTCAAGGCCCTAGGACGTGCATTGGATTGATGAAAAGCCAAAAGGAAGAACCAGAAATCGGCTGCAAGTTGCCAAAAATTTTGGCATTACTAGGCCAATGCCGCACGGCACAGTAAGAGTGCCGCACGGCACAGTTTTGATGCCGCATGGCACAGTTGGCTAATTTCAGCAAAATTGAGTTTTGAGCATCCGGGGCTCATTCCATGCTTCTTTTTGGACACATAACCTATGCATACAAGCCGTGACGCGCGCATACGACCTAGTGGAGGGGTTGATTAATGACTCCAACCAAGGTTCGATGATCAAATGCCTCGAAGATGGAAACATTGGCAAGCTATGCTTCATAATGTAGTTATCTCACGAGTTCAATCAACTCATGTGCGTCATGTCATGTACAAAAATCATTCCATTCATTTGTCAACAACAATGTCGTCGCATGCGCATAACAAACATTGTTCACTTGTCATTAGTCCATACATTACACATGTAAATTCAAAAGTTAGTTCCATTGTTTCATTGAGTCCTGTGAGTCACAACCTCAAATACGAGTCAAGCTTTCCACATACAAGTTTGTTGGTCTCAATTCAGTTGTTTTTTTTTTCTTTTATTAAATACTCACGTGCAAAACTTGGATTTTTCAAATTCAATCCCAATGTGAATGAAAAGCATGACGAGATGCAAGTTTTTTATAAAATCAAAACATCCACATCATGAGTATAACCATATCCAGGGGCAAACAGGCCCAATGCTAAGTCAACTACTACGGCTCGCAGGCCATCCATACAGGAGGGCTAAACAGGTGCCCAAATCAAAACAAGGCACGCAGGCCCCACCTAATAAAATGCTACTACTAACAAACTATCTCAGGTACGAGAGCGCTTCGGCGGCGCATGTCCCAAGTGTCTGTACTCCTCTGGCGTGGAAGGATGGCTATCGGTACTACTACTCTCCGCAGGCTCCTCTCTCTGCGGTACACTCTTTCTCCGTCTCTCAGAAGAACGGAGGACTCGGCCTGAAGACGGAGTCACCGAAGTAGCTCGAGGCGTGGAACGCCTAACACTCCGGGAACCCGACGCTCCCTGTGCAAGCAATAAAAATCTGTCAAAAATAATGAAAAGCATACATGATCAACAGAAAGGAAAGGCAAGCCTAAATGTATACCTCAGCAGCTCCAGCACTAGGGGTGGCCCCTCGGCTAGCTCCTCCTCCACTACTGGTACTCTCTCTCCTCCTGCGAGTACCACGGCTGGCCTCTCTACCTCTGCTAGCCTCTCCAGCACCTCGGCCTGTGCCTCTGCCAGCCTCCCTGGTACCACGCGCCGGTGTCCTCTCTCTGGTGGTACTCTACCTACGACCAAGTACAACTCCTGGCTCAGCTCGCGGACGCACCTCAGGAGCCAGGCCCATCACAAACTGACGGACCACGGCCTGCAAGTCCTGCACCAACTGGTACGAAGCCGTCGCCCACTCAGCAGGAATCTGAAATACGAAGGTACGTCATTAATACATGAGAAGAAGACAATCAAAGCAAATACAGCAATCGAAAGGTCACCTCTGTCGTGGCAAAAGTAACTGTGGGGGTAATAAGAGGCACCATCACTACTCCAAGCGCTCCATCAGCAGTCACTACCTCAATCTCTCTCCTCAACTCAGGTAAAGCAGGGACAGCTCTCAAACGGTTCTCCATGTCCAGGTCATATGCCAAGTGAGTACGCAAGTAACCATCATAGTCTATCGAGGCACTGAAGATCATCTCTGTCGGCACTGTATATCTCTCTATCTCTGCTCGAGTATACTCCTCAGTCCTCTGAACAAGCGAAGGAAGGGGCGAAGGCACTCTAAAGTGGTCAATCTCGAGAGATTGACGTGACACTCTGTCACCCAAGTACCATCGCCAGCCGTATGGACACTCCAACAACACTCGACTCCGTGTCCACTCCCTACTCCTAACTAGATAGTCCTTGCGTGACCTATCCCAAACGTTCCACCTCACCTGCAAGAAAGAAAGTTCATCATTTTTTTTAAGAGATGAAAGGACAGGAAAATGGAAAAAGATTGATCACAAAAAGGCTTACTGTATCTCCTGCAGTAGAATCCAGGAAAAGTCTGAAGCTCCTCAGATCTCCCTTATGGTCACTAGCCCCTGTGAACTCCAATCCCACTTCTCAGCACGCGGAAGCACATTCTCATTGCTATGAGAATTGGCCGGGGCAAATACTCCCAGGACCTCATAAGCCCACACCTGCATGTTCAGAAAACAATCAAATCAAGAAATGTAGTTAAGGCATTGTCATGGTTTGCATAAAAAAAGAAATGCATGCAAAGTTTACCTCCAACACTCTCCAATAACCACCAAGGCTCGTGCCTACTCCGCGGCAGACGCAACCCAAGAAGCAGTACACGGTGCACAAGCCAGCACCACCCCAGTCAAACCTCCCAGCAGTCTCCAAGCTCTTCAGCGCTGGTAACCAACCCAAGTGCACCATGCCTTGCCTGTTCGGAAACAGGGAGGCACCAAAGAGGTACAGCAAGTAAGCCCTCGCCATCTGTCTAGCCTCCTCCTCAGACTCTGGCTCGTGGTCCCAGAAATCCACCAAGACAGTATATCTCACCCCCGGCTCAATGCCTCCAGGCCTCCTCCCCAAGTAGTGCTCTACAGCAGCAGTGTCCAAATACAGCTCTGAGTCAAATGGGATCGGCTCACCTCCAACTCTCAGACCAGTAATCGTAGCAAAGTCAACGGGAGTGATGGTCATCTCCCCGAATCTGAAGTGGAAGGTATTGGTGGTATCCCACCACCTCTCCACCAGGGCTCGTATCAGCTTGCGATCTGTCCTCGTCACTGTCAAAAGCCGAATAAAGATGGTGAACCCAGAAGCATCAACCAAGGCCCTCACTCTCGATGGCAAAGCACGGTAATATGCCAGGGAACTCCACCATAACCGCCCATGGATCTCCGAGTCTGTAAAACCAAGGCATAATGCAATCTCAATCAGTCATTGTCAAAAGGAATGTACAGCAAACAGGTACGGACAGCAAAGAATAAACAAAATACATACCAAGGGGTTTTTATAAGCAATATGGGTCGAGCGGTCACGAATCACATTCGTATCCAAGTACACCGGCAGCAAAGGGGTATATGTGTCACAGCCTTGAGGGACGAAGAAGTGGACCCGCGGAACATAAGTGGCAGGCGTAAAGGGAACTAGGTGCTCCAAGGCCAACTCAACCTCCCGGACTATAGTCAAACGCTCCTCCCCTGCAGCTATCTCAGCCTCTCTCTGTCTCTCCTCCTGCTCAGCATCCCTGACAATGGATGCCATACCCTCCTGAACCAGGACATTCTCAAACCGAGGAAACTCCTGTAAAGTCGCTGCTATGTCCTCATCTCTCGCCCCCTCCAAAGTATCTGCCAAAGTCAAACCAGATCCACGGGAAGAACCAACTGCAGGTGTAAACAAAGGAGGCGCTGAAACCTCTGTCTCTCTCTCAGTACTCTCCTCCGGCACTCTAGCAGTACCAATGGCAATAGCAGGACCAGGAGCAATCCGCCTCACCAGTGGTGTCTCATCACTCTCAGTACTACTCCCGTCAGCAACATCCTCCACCAGAACCTCTCTATCAATAGTACCTCCCCGAATCACCGGTATATCAGTCGCAACATCCTCGCCACCTACAGCAATCTCAGTCACAAGAGTAGCCTCCAGAATATCACTTGGAATGCCCTCAGTCTGAGACCCACCTTCCTGAGTACGAGCTCTCTCTACAACAACATCAATCCCACTGAGGCTCATCGCAATATCAGAAGGTGAAGCACCCGTACCTGAAGGATCAATCTCCATAGCCTCTGGACCCTCATGGGTAGCTGTGGTACTCTGATCACCACCCACAGCACCCTCAGTGTCACGCACGGTACTCTCAGTATGCTGTGCAGCACTCTGATCGCCACCAACAGAATCATCACCACCAGCAGTACTCTCGCCCATAGCCACGGCACTCTCAGTGGGTCGTACGGTACTCGGATCCTCGGCCACAGAACTCCTAACATCACCCACGACACTCTCAGTGTGCCGCACAGTGCCCTGATCTTCAATAGCATGATCACCGCTAGCACTTGTGGTCTCCCGTACCTCCATCGGAGTCAAGGCCTCACCCATATGAACCTCACCAACTCCCGGCGGCACTAGTTCCGGCACAGATGACGTCATTTCGGCCCCGCTTGATGCCGTACGAGATGCCTCGTGAACCGGGTCTATAACAATTGGGCCAACATCGGCCGGAATATCCATAAGCGAATCACTCCCGGACTCGCCGGAGGCGGTACTGCCTTCCCCGTACGCCGACGATGTAGAATCGGTGGCGGACATGCTAGGATCAATCGGTGTTTCGCCGGAATCAGCCATGGATAATGTATCTCGGACGAGAAATGTTGAGAGTGTGTTGGAAGATTGAAGAAATTTGGGAGAAATAGGGAAGAAGGAGAAGAATAAAGGGGAATATGGTTTTCAGACTTCTACTGTCTCAAAATAACCGACTAAAATTTGAATGTGTCGACAGTGGGGAAAACCAAACATTTCGGGCGGTTATAAAAACCTCTTGTGCCGTGCGGCACACCCACTCTACCGCACGGCACACATGGTATGCCTCACGGTACAGAATTTGCTACGTGAGACTTATGCTCAACCACACGGTATAGGTTTGTCATCAATTATCAAACGACTTCATGAAGAACCCCACTTGATGGTTCTATCACAACCACTTCTCAAGCACTGGCCGGTTTCATAAAGTCCTCAACGGCATTAACAACGGTTTTCTGGTTCTATAAGTCCTCAACGGCATAAACAGCAGTTTTCAATGGTTTCGTAAGTCCTCTACGGCATTAACATCAAACTTTATCAACACCAATGGTTTCGTAAGTCCTCAAAGGCATAAACGTCAAGTTTTATCAAACACCAGCTGGTTCTATAAGTCCTCTACGGCATTAACATCAAGTTCTGTCTGCACAACGTGGTTTCGTAAGTCCTCTACGGCATTAACGTCAAGTTTTATCAGCACAATATAGTTTCCACCGACTGGTTTCGTAAGTCCTCTACGGCATTAACGTCAAGTTTTATCAGCACAATATAGTTTCCACCGACTGGTTTCGTAAGTCCTCTACGGCATTAACGTCAAGTTTTATCAGCACAATATAGTTTCCATCGACTGGTTTCGTAAGTCCTCTCTGGCATTAACGACGGCATTCAGCACATCATTTGTTTTTCCCTCGTTGAAAAACAGAGTAAACGATCAAGGTATGTCCTCTACGAATCTGGTATAAATCACTATTTTTTGCATATTAACCCCAATGAACTACGCTGGTCTGATCCCTACAATGGGGTACGTAGGCAGCTCTTACGAGCACGACCACATACATCATATCTGCTTGTTTTTATACGAGGATGTCCACATCGAGGGGTGTCTTCTATCTTTGACGCAACTTCCATCACACGATGATTGTAAGCCTCGTCAAAGAGGGGCAACTGTAGACACCCCAAAATGAGACTCTCGTACATTTTTAATCCCCGATGATGAAAGAAAATGCCCGGAAGGCCTCTCGGATTGAAACTCTTCAAGTCAACAAAGTCAATAGTGCCGCACGGCACTCATCTCTCACGCACGAAGCTTCAACAATCACGCACGGCAGCTTTTTGAATTTTGGCGGTCAGGTGTGCCGTACGGCACAGTTGGTGTACCGTACGGTACAGTATGTCTGTCGTACTGTGCCGTATGGCACTGTCATGCATAAATCGACTTTCAGCCCCTTTTGTTGACTTTGGCAGCCCTCCTTCATCACAATTTCGTGCAAGGATCAGAGGCTACCTCCTAGCCATCATCACCATGTGTGGGCACCAAGCAAACTTGGGAGCCAAGTTCTTCTCTCGCCTATAAATCCCGATCGAGTTCAACGGAAATAACATGAAAAAAATTGGCGAAGAAAAATCACCACAAACCTCTCTCAAATTCTGTCCTAATTCCACCCTCAATCAAAATTACTCGCTACCAATACTCCCTAGCCCCAGACATCAGTCCCATAACTTTCTTCAAAGCAAAACTCAATCCAAAGTTCAATCCCCTGTTTTCCAAACCCAACCCGTGAGCCCATTCTTTCAAATTCACTCATCTCCATCAAACAACCAACCTTGTTGCTGCAGCAGAAGGGAATTTGAGTCCAGAAGAGGTCTAAGTTGCGTTCAAGGAGTTCCAGAAGTATTTCAATCCGAGAGTTCAAAACCGAGGTATAATCCCGTTTCGCCAAATTTCATAACTTTGGTACTCTGAGGGGAGGGGTACCAAGTATGGGATGATCTCTAATATCATCTCCATGCTTGGTATGCCCATGTCACAGTAAGGCCAGTTCTATTTCACACCTCCCGGTCGCGTCGTACGGTGAAAACATCTCCTCGTACGGAGCGATTCAACGAGGAGGAACATCCCTTATTCAAGCATACTGTTTTCTCCTTCAAAGTAGTCCATTTTTAACCATGTTTCATGCCTTGTATGCATCTTCATTTCATTCTTTTCGAAAACTAAAGTTTCAAACTGTTGTGTTGCCAACAGTGCCGCACGGCACTCCCCCTGTGCCGCACGGTACACCTGGAGTGTTGTACGGCACTCTTTTAAAAATTTGACCGTTAATCATGAACAGTGCCGCACGGCACACTTTCTGTACCGCACGGTACACTTTGTGTGCCGCACGGCACACTTTTTTTTCAAATTTGAATTTTAAGCTCAATTTTCTTCACAAGCAGTTTGATAAAATGATTTTCCCCTTTTTTAGTTATTATCTCCTATTTGCTTAATCTTGTTAGTTGTTGTTCATTTTGATATTTAATTGTTTTACTTTGCATGATAAATTGTTTATTTCAATAAAGTTCGGCATCAAAATATTTTCTAAAAATCCCACAAATGTTTAGTAAAGACCGATTTTAATCGGGCGAGCGGGGTGCATTAAAACCCTTCCCCGTTCGTAACCTGGCTCCCGAATCCAAAACGAACCTCTGGTTTTCAAACTTATTTTCAACCGCGAGAGTTATACCATTTTTCAAATCATTTTCAAAACGGTTTCTCGGGTATTAAATCCATTTTTCAAATAAAAACCCGGGTGGCGACTCCCATTTTCAAATCAAACAAACCGGCGTGGAGGTCGACCGTCCACACAATGCTTTTAAAATCACGTAATATTTTGCAGAACTTTTTTAATGAAATTGTATGCAATAATCATGCCAATAAAATGCATAAAATCATAATAATAAATAGTAAAAATGCGACAAAATCATTTTAAATCGAAATTAACTAAATTAATTTTGAATTGCAAAGAATAATAATATTTTGCAGAAATTTTTTAATGAAATTGTATGCAATAATAATGCCAATAAAATGCATAAAATGATAATACTAAATAGTAAAAATGCGACAAAATCATTTTAAATAGAAATTAACTAAATTAATTTCGAATTGCAAAGAATAGTGGTATTTTACAGAAATTTTTTTTAATGAAATTTTATGCAATAATCAAGCAAATAAATTGCATAAAATGATGCTATTAAATAGTAAAAATGCGACAAAATCATTTTAAATCAAAAAATTATATGCAATAATCAGTCAAATAAAATGCATAAAATAATGATGATAAATAGTAAAAACATGACAAAATCATTTTAAATCGAAATTAACTAAATTAATTTTGAATTGCAAAATAATGTTATTTTGCAGAACATTTTTTAATGAAATTGTATGCAATATTCAAGCAAATAAAATGCATAAAATGATGATGATAAACAGAAAAAATGCGACAAAATCATTTTAAATCGAAATTAACTAAGTTAGTTTTGAAGTGCAAAGAATAATAATATTTTGAAGAAATTGTTTAATGAAATTGTATGCAATAATCAAGCAAATAAAATAGTAATAAATAGTAAAAATGATAGAAATTAACTAAATTAATTTTGAATAGAAAAATAGTAAAAATGCGAAAAAATAATTTTAAATAGAAATTAACTAAATTAATTTTGAATTGCAAAAATAATGGTATTTTGCATAACATTTTTTAATGAAATTTTATGCAACAATAAAGCAAATAAATTGCATAAAACGATGCTTATAAATAGAAAAAATACGACAAAATAATTTTAAATCGAAATTAACTAAATTAATTTTGAATTGCAAAGAATAATAATATTTTGCAGAAATTTTTTAATGAAATTGTATGCAATAATCATGCCAATAAAATGCATAAAATGATAATAATAAATACTAAAAATGCGACAAAATCATTTTAAATTGAAATTAACTAAATTAATTTTGAATTGCAAAAAAAATGGTATTTTGCATAACATTTTTTAATGAAATTTTTTGCAATAATCAAGCAAATAAAATGCATAAAATGATAATAATAAATAGTAATAATGCGACAAAATCATTTTAAATAGAAATTAACTAAATTAATTTTGAATTGCAAAGAAAAATGGTATTTTACAGAACATTTTTTAATTAAATTTTTTGCAATAATCAAGCAAATAAAATGCATAAAATGATAATAATAAATAGTAATAATGCGACAAAATCATTTTAAATAGTAATTAACTAAATTAATTTTGAATTGCAAAGAATAATGGTATTTTACAGAACATTTTTTAATGAAATTTTATGCAATAATCAAGCAAATAAAATGCATAAAATGATGATAATAAATAGTAAAAATGCGACAAAATCATTTTAAATCGAAGTTAACTAAATTAATTTTGAATAGCAAAAATAATGGTATTTTGCATAACATTTTTTAATGAAATTTTATGCAACAATAAAGCTAATAAATTGCATAAAACGATGCTAAAAAATAGAAAAAATACGACAAAATAATTTAAAATCGAAATTAACTAAATTAATTTTGAATTGCAAAGAATAATAATATTTTGCAGAAATTTTTTAATGAAATTGTATGTAATAATCATGCCAATAAAATGCATAAACTGATAATAATTGTAATATCCTAAATTTTTTTAAAATATAAATTTGTGATATTTGTAAATACTAATTTTCGTAATTTGATTTTTACCCAACTTTTGAGATTTTTCCAAACGATTCCGAGCACACAGTGACGTTGCCCATGATTTTCTAAGTCAGTATGAATATTTTGGTATTTTTCTGAAATCGTAGCCTGGACAGTTCGAACACTGCCCGGAGTAAATTGTACTGCATTCTATCACGTCGTGCTTCGCGCACACCCAATTCCCACGCCTGCCTTCCAAAACACCAGAGCAATAAACCCAATTATTCTTCTTTCTTCTTTTACTTTTGCTTTTCTCTTTTCTCTTTTCTCCTCCATAATTCTTTCTTTTCTTTTCTTTTCTTTTCTTTCCACATATACTTGTCTCCCCCATGTTCTTCCCTTTCTTTTCTTTATAAGGCATTACTCATGCCTTTCCCCTCCCAAATTCTCATCAGACTACGCCCTCTCTCCCTCTCCCAAAATTATCACCTCCTTCTCTCCCTCTCAAGTATCTACGTACTCTTTCGTCTCAAGATCGACCCTCTCGGGTCACATGCTAGTAACGCCCTTTTCAGCCTAGGGTAATTGACGGGTTCCAGACATTCCCAACGGTGCGGATCGTTCATCCACGCGCTTAATCTGCAGGAATTAAGGTAGGATTTCGGTAAACTTGCTTTAACCTTTTGTATGATGATTTTTGTAAAATCTTGACCCGATCCTTGATTTAGGGAGTAAGGATTGTAGGTAACGTTATATTGTGTTGAATGTACGGACCGATCAGTTTGCGGATCGGTAGAATGTGAGAAAAACGTCTTTCGATACCAAAAACGAGTGTTCACGGACTGAACTACCGGAAACACACTGCTGGACACTGTTCGTGCATTTTCGGGCCACGTAGAGGTAAAATTAGAAAAAGTGTAAAACTACAAAGTTGTAGCTCTTCAAATTACCTACGTTTTGATATATAATTCGACTCAAACGGAGTTCGGTGTAAAGAGTTATGACAGAAACACTGAGACTGTCCGAAACTGCGGTTTCAAATATTTCACTCCATTCGGGCAGAAACTTTGGAAACCCGTAGAATACGATTGAACCGTAGGATTACAATGAAACTTGGTAGAAAGACAGTCTGACGTCTTAGCTACGTAGTGACACGTGAACGGACCAAATCCAACGGTTAGATCTTCGGGAATTGGAATTTTAGTAAACTGTGGCAGATTTGACACGTTCTGTTCGTACGCACTTTTACCCAGCTTAGGAGCAGATTTGGCCTTAGGTATAAACACGGGAGTTGTTCCTAAGATAGAGAACTATCACTCTGTCAAATTTCATAATTTTTGGAGAAGTAATGGTACGTCATTTCGTTATAATTTGTAACTGATTGTTTGTGACAGTTTTAGTACTTACATGTTTTATGGCTTGATGAGTATCTTGTTGATTGTTGAATTCCATAGTTGGTGGTTATGGTTTCTTACCTCTTGATTGAAGTAATGGTTGGATAGACGAGATTGGGTGTGATGATGAGAAATTGGGTGGAGTATGGTTGTGGAAAAGATGAGATTGGGGTATGTGATGACGGGTTGGTCTTGAGCCGTGTTATGTCTTGAGCCGTGCCTTGTCTTGAGCCGTGCTGTGTCTTGAGCCGTGCCATGTCTTGAGCCGTGTTATGTCTTGAGCCGTGTTATGTCTTGAGCCATGTTATGTCCAAAGTGGCGTACGGGAACATAATGTATGGGAACATAGGTGTATGGGAACACAGTGTATGGGAACAATGGTGTATGGGAACATAACGAACGGGAACCAAAGGAGTATAGTTTGTGGAAAAGATGAGATTGGGATTGTGGTGACGATTTGGTCTTGAGCCGTGTTATGTCTTGAGCCGTGCCTTGTCTTGAGCCGTGCTGTGTCTTGAGCCGTGCCATGTCTTGAGCCGTGTTATGTCTTGAGCCGTGTCCAAAGTGGCGTACGGGAACATAATGTATGGGAACATAGGTGTATGGGAACACAGTGTATGGGAACAATGGTGTATGGGAACATAACGAACGGGAATCAAAGGAGTATAGTTTGTGGAAAAGATGAGATTGGGATTGTGGTGACGAGTTGGTCTTGAGCCGTGTTATGTCTTGAGCCGTGCCTTGTCTTGAGCCGTGCTGTGTCTTGAGCCGTGCCATGTCTTGAGCCGTGTTATGTCTTGAGCCGTGTCCAAAGTGGCGTACGGGAACATAATGTATGGGAACATAGGTGTATGGGAACACAGTGTATGGGAACAATGGTGTATGGGAACATAACGGACGGGAACCAATGATAGGGATGTCTTGAGCCGTGCCTTGTCTTGAGCCGTGCTGTGTCTTGAGCCGTGCCATGTCTTGAGCCATGTTATGTCTTGAGCCGTGTCCAAAGAGGCGTACGGGAACATAACGTACGAGAACATAGGTGTATGGGAACATGGTGAACAGGAACATCGTAGAATCGACCACGTTAATGAACACAGTGTATGGGAACTAGGTGAATGGGAACATCATATGATTGACTACGTTAATAAAACTTATGAGTAAAATTAGTAGGTTCTGTTGGTTAATATTATATGTGGTTATTTGATTTTGGAAATTATTCATACATTGGGGTAAGGGTAGTTTTACGTTGTTCTACTGAGTGTCACCACTCACGGTACTACGTTACCATGGTATTTGACGCCAGGTACAGGAAACAATATGGAGTATTCAGAAGATAATCCTGTAGCCGATGAAGAAGTTGCTGAGTTGACCGAGCCGTGGCTAAACCAGTAGTAGTTGTTGGCTTTGTGCTTTTAAGTATTTTATTAAGATTTCAAGTTGTAATAAAGACATATTTTATTCTAGTACTTCATGTGTAGAAGTTTGTAATAAATCACTTTCAACTTTATTCGGTATTGTAATATTTAAACAATGTTTGTAATAATTGGGCTGTGTTTCTCTAATTTAACTTTTTGAAAAAAATAATACAGCTCAAAGATCTTCAAAATCCTTTAATTAACAAACCGAATTTTCGGGGCGTTACAATAATAAATAGTAAAAAAACGACAAAATCATTTTAAATAGAAATTAACTAAATTAATTTTGAATTGCAAAAATAATGGTATTTTGCATAACATTTTTTAATGAACTTTTATGCAATAATCAAGCAAATAAAATGCATAAAATGATGATAATAAATAGTAAAAATGCGACAAAATCATTTTAAATCAAAATTTACAAAATTAATTTTGAATAGCAAAAATAATAGTATTTGGCATAACATTTTTTAATGAAATTTTATGCAATAATCAAGCAAATAAATTGCATAAAATGATGCTAATAAATAGTAAAAATACGACAAAATCATTTTAATTCGAAATTAACTAAATTAATTTTGAATTGCAAAGAATAATAATATTTTGCAGAAATTTTTTAATGAAATTGTATGCAATAATCAAGCAAATAAAATGCATAAAATGATAATAATAAATAGTAATAATGCGACAAAATCATTTTAAATAGAAATTAACTAAATTAATTTTGAATTGCAAAGAAAAATGGTATTTTACAGAACATTTTTTAATTAAATTTTTTGCAATAATCAAGCAAATAAAATGCATAAAATAATAATAATAAATAGTAATAATGCGACAAAATCATTTTAAATAGTAATTAACTAAATTAATTTTGAATTGCAAAGAATAATGGTATTTTACAGAACATTTTTTAATGAAATTTTATGCAATAATCAAGCAAATAAAATGCATAAAATGATGATAATAAATAGTAAAAATGCGACAAAATCATTTTAAATCGAAGTTAACTAAATTAATTTTGAATAGCAAAAATAATGGTATTTTGCATAACATTTTTTAATGAAATTTTATGCAACAATAAAGCTAATAAATTGCATAAAACGATGCTAATAAATAGAAAAAATACGACAAAATAATTTTAAATCGAAATTAACTAAATTAATTTTGAATTGCAAAGAATAATAATATTTGGCAGAAATTTTTTAATGAAATTGTATGCAATAATCATGCCAATAAAATGCATAAAATGATAATAATAAATAGTAAAAATGCGACAAAATCATTTTAAGTAGAAATTAACTAAATTAATTTTGAATTGCAAAAATAATGGTATTTTGCGTAACATTTTTTAATGAACTTTTATGCAATAATCAAGCAAATAAAATGCATAAAATGATGATAATAAATAGTAAAAATGCGACAAAATCATTTTAAATCAAAATTAACTAAATTAATTTTGAATAGCAAAAATAATGGTATTTTGCATAACATTTTTTAATGAAATTTTATGCAATAATCAAGCAAATAAATTGCATAAAATGATGCTAATAAATAGTAAAAGTGCGAGAAAATCATTTTAAATCGAAATTAACTAAATTATTTTTGAATTGCAAAGAATAATACTCCCTCCGTCCCCAATCTTTGGTCCCTCGTCCAATTCTAACCAGATAAAAAACTAGTTATAACTATAAATCGGTAATAAATTTTATGTTCAATATGGATCTTGTTTGATAGATATCGATAAAATCTATGAGACAATGCTTTTAAAATCACGTAATATTTTGCAGAATTTTTTTAATGAAATTGTATGCAATAATCATGCCAATAAAATGCATAAAATCATAATAATAAATAGTAAAAATGCGACAAAATCATTTTAAATCGAAATTAACTAAATTAATTTTGAATTGCAAAGAATAATAATATTTTGCAGAAAGTTTTTAATGAAATTGTATGCAATAATAATGCAAATAAAATGCATAAAATGATAATACTAAAATAGTAAAAATGCGACAAAATCATTTTAAATAGAAATTAACTAAATTAATTTCGAATTGCAAAGAATAGTGGTATTTTACAGAAATTTTTTTTAATGAAATTTTATGCAATAATCAAGCAAATAAATTGCATAAAATGATGCTATTAAATAGTAAAAATGCGACAAAATCATTTTAAATCGAAAAATTATATGCAATAATCAGTCAAATAAAATGCATAAATAATGATGATAAACAGTAAAAATGCGACAAAATCATTTTCAATCAAAATTAACTGAATTAATTTTGAATTGCAAAGAATAATAATATTTCGCTGAAATTTTTTAATGAAATTGTATGCAATAATCATGCCAATAAATTGCATAAAATGATAATAACAAATAGTAAAAATGCGACAAAATCATTTTCAATAGAAATTAACTAAATTAATTTTGAACTGCAATAATAATGGTATTTTGCGTTTCATTTTTTAATGAAATTTTATGCAATAATCAAGAAAATAAAATGCATAAAATGATGATAATAAATAGTAAAAATGCGACAAAATCATTTTAAATCAAAAAATTATATGCAATAATCAGTCAAATAAAAAGCATAAAATAATGATGATAAACAGTAAAAATGCGACAAAATCATTTTAAATCGAAAACTTATATGCAATAATCAGTCAAATAAAATGCATAAAATAATGATGATAAACAGAAAAAATGCGACAAAATCGTTTTAAATCGAAATTAACTGAATTAATTTTGAATTGCAAAAATAATGGTATTTTGCATAACATTTTTTAATGAAATTTTATGCAATAATCAAGCAAATAAAATGCAAAAAATGATGCTAATAAATAGTAAAAATGCGACAAAATTATTTTAAATCGAAATTTACAAAATTAAATTTTTTATTGCAAAAAATAATGATATTTAAAATAATGGTATTTAAAATAATGGTAATTAAAATCCAAATTAACTAAATTAATTTTGTATTGCAAAAAATAATGATATTTTGTATAACATTTTTTAATGAAAATGTATGCAATAATCAAGCAAATAAAATGCATGAAATGATGATAATAAATAGTAAAAATGCGACAAAATCATTTTAAATCGAAATTTACAAAATTAAATTTTGAATTGCAAAGAATAATGGTATTTTACAGAACATTTTTTAATGAAATTGTATGCAACAATCAAGCAAATAAAATGCAATAATCAATCAAATAAAATGCATAAAATGATGATAAACAGTAAAAAAGCGACAAAATCATTTTAAATCAAAATTAACTAAATTAAATTTGAATTGCAAAGAATAATAATATTTTGTAAATTTTTGTTAATGAAATTTTAGGCAATAATTAGGCAAATAAAATGCATAAAATGATAATAATAAATAGTGAAAATGCGACAAAATTATTTTAAATCGAAATTAACTAAATTAATTTTGAATTGCAAGGAATAATAATATTTTGCAGAAATTTTTTAATGAAATTGGATGCAACAATCGAGCAAATAAAATGCATAAAATGATAATAATAAATAGTGAAAATGTGACAAAATCATTTTAAATCAAAATTAACTAAATTACTTTTGAATTGCAAAGAATAATGGTATTTTACAGAACATTTTTTAATGAAATTTTATGCAATAATCAAAAAAATAAAATGCATAAAATGATGATAATAAATAGTAAAAACGAAACAAAATCATTCTAAATCGAAATTAACTGAATTAATTTTGAACTACAAAGAATAATGGTATTTTACAGAACATTTTTTTAATGAAATTGTATGCAATAATCAAGCAAATAAAATGCATAAAATGATGGTAATAAATAGTTAAAATGCGACAAAATCATTTTAAATGGAAACATTACATGCAATAATCAATCAAATAAAATGCATAAAATGATGATAATAAACAGTAAAAATGCGACAAAATCTTTCAAATCGAAATTAACTAAATTAATTTTGAATTGCAAAGAATAATGGTATTTTTTTAATGAAATAGTATGCAATAATCAAGCAAATAAAATGCATAAAATAGTGATAATAAATAGTAAAAATGCAACAAAATCATTTAAAATCGAAATTAACTAAATTAATTTTGAATTGCAAAGAATAATGGTATTTTGCATAACATTTTTTAATGAGAGTTTACGTAATAATCAAACAAATAAAATGCATAAATGATGATAATAAATAGTAAAAATGCGACAAAATCATTTTAAACCGAAATTAACTAAATTAATTTTGAATTGCAAAGAATAATGGTATTTTACAGAACATTTTTTAATGAAATTGTATGCAATAATCAAGCAAATAAAATGCATAAAATGATGATAATAAATAGTAAAAATGCGACAAAATTATTTTGAATCGAAACCTTATATGCAATAATCAATCAAATAAAATGCATAAAATTATGATGATAAACAGTAAAAATGCGAAAAAATCTTTTAAATCGAACTTAACTAAATTAATTTTGAATTGCAAAGAATAATTGTATTTTGCAGAACATTTTTTAATGGAGTAGTATGCAATAATAAATCTAATAAAATGCATAAAATAGTGATAATAAATAGTAAAAATGCGGCAAAATCATTTAAAATTGAAATTAACTAAATTAATTTTGAATTGCAAAGAATAATGGTATTTTGCATAATTTTTTTTAATGAGAGTTTATGCAATAATCAAGCAAATGAAATGCATAAAATGATGATTATAAATAGTAAAAATGTGACAAAATCATTTTAAATCCAAATTAACTAAATTAATTTTTAATTGCAAAAAATAACGGTATTTTGCATAACATTTTTTTATGAAATTGTGCAATAATCAAGCAAATAAAATGCATAAAATGATAATAATAAATAGTAAAAATTCGACAAAATCATTTTAAATCGAAAATAACAAAATTAATTTTGAATTGCAAAAATAATGTTGTTTTGCAGAACATTTTTTAATGAAATTGTATGCAATAATCAAGCAAATAAAATGCATATAATGATGATAACAAATAGTAAAAATGCGACAAAATCATTTTAAATCGAAAAATTGTACGCAATAATCAATCAAATTAAATACAAAAAATGATGATGATAAACAATAAAAATGCGACAAAATCATTTTAAATCGAAATTAACTAAGTTAATTTTGAAGTGCAAAGAATAATAATATTTTGCAAAAGTTTTTTAATGAAATTGTATGCAATAATCAAGAAAATAAAATCCATAAAATGATGATAATAAATAGTAAAAATGCGACAAAATCATTTTAAATCGAAATTAACTAAATTAATTTTGAATTGCAAAGATAATAGTATTTTACAGCTCATTTTTTAATGAAATTGTTTGCAATTATCAAGCAAATAAAATGCATAAAATGATGATAATAAATAGTAAAAATGCGACGAAATCATTTTAAATAAAAATTAACTAAATTAATTTTCAATTGCAAAGAATAATGGTATTTTACAGAATATTTTTTAATAAAATTTTATGCAACAATCAGGTAAATAAAATACATAAAATGATGCTAATAAATAGTAAAAATGCGACAAAATCATTTTAAATCAAAAAATTTTATGCAATAATCAGTCAAATAAAATGCGTAAAATAATGATGATAAACAGTAAAAATGCCACAAAATTATTTTAAATCGAAATTAACTAAATTAATTTTGAATTGCAAAGATAACAGTATTTTACAGCTCATTTTTTAATGAAATTGTATGCAACTATCAAGCAAATAAAATGCATAAAATGATGATAATAAATAGTAAAAATGCGACAAAATCATTTTAAACCGAAAAATTATACGCAATAATCAATCGAATAAAATTCATAAAAAGAAGATGATAAACAGTAAAAATGCGACAAAATCGTTTTAAAACAAAATTGACTAAATTAATTTTGAATTGCAAAGAATAATAATATTTTGCAAATTTTTTTTAATGAAATTGTATGCTATAATCAGACAAATAAAATGTATAAAATGATAACAATAAATAGTAAAAATGCGATAAAATCATTTTAAATCGGAATTAACTAAATTAATTTTGAATTGCAAAGAATAATAATATTTTGCAGAAATTTTTTAATGAAATTGGATGCAATAATCAAGCAAACAAAATGTATAAAATGATAATAATAAATAGTGTAAATGCGACAAAATCATTTAAAATCGAAATTAACTAAATTAATTTTCAATTGCAAAAATAATGGTATTTTGCATAACATTTTTTAATGAAATTTTATGCAATAATCAAGCAAATAAAATGCATAAAATGATGATAATAAATAGTAAATATGCGACAAATTCATTTAAAATCCAAATTAACTAAATTAATTTTGTATTGCAAAAAATAATGATATTTTGTTTAACATTTTTTAATGAAAATGTATGCAATAATCAAGCAAATAAAATGCATAAAATGATGATAATAAATAGTAAAAATGCGACAAAATTTTTTTAAATCGAAATTTACAAAATTAAATTTTGAATTGCAAAGAATAATGGTATTTTACATAAATTTTTTTTATGAAATTGTATGCAACAATCAAGCAAATAAAATGCAACAATCAATCAAATAAAATGCATAAAATGATAATAAACAGTAAAAATGTGACAAAATCATTTTAAATCAAAATTAACTAAATTAATTTTGAATTCCAAAGAATAATAATATTTTGTAAATTTTTGTTAATGAAATTTTATGCAATAATTAGGCAAATAAAATGAATAAAATGATAATAATAAATAGTAAAAATGCGACAAAATCATTTTAAATCGAAATTAACTAAATTAATTTTGAATTACAAAGAGTAATGGTATTTTGCAAAATATTTTTTAATGAAATTGTATGCAATAATCAAGCAAATAAAATGCAAAAAATGATGCTAATAAATAGTAAAAATGCGACAAAATTATTTTAAATCGAAATTAACCAAATTAATTTTGAATTGCAAAGAATAATAATAATTTGCAGAATTTTTTTAGTGAAACTGGATGCAACAATCAAGCAAATAAAATGCATAAAATGATAATAATAAATAGTGAAAATGCGACAAAATCATTTTAAATCGAAATTAACTAAATTAATTTTGAATTGCAAAGAATAATGGTTTTTTACATAACATTTTTTAATGAAATTTTATGCAATAATCAAGAAAATAAAAATGCAAAAAATGATGATAATAAATAGTAAAAATGAAACAAAATAATTTTAAATCGAAATTAACTAAATTAATTTTGAACTACAAAGAATAATGGTATTTTACAGAACATTTTTTAATGAAATTGTATGCAATAATCAAGCAAATAAAATGCATAAAATGATGGTAATAAATAGTTAAAATGCGACAAAATCATTTTAAATCGAAACATTACATGGAATAATCAATCAAATAAAATGCATAAAATGATGATGATAAATAGTAAAAATGCGACAAAATCTTTCAAATCGAAATTAACTAAATTAATTTTGAATTGCAAAGATAATAGTATTTTACAGCTCATTTTTTAATGAAATTGTATGCAATTATCAAGCAAATAAAATGCATAAAATGATGATAATAAATAGTAAAAATGCGACAAAATCATTTTAAACCGAAAAATTATACGCAATAATCAATCAAATAAAATTCATAAAAAGAAGATGATAAACAGTAAAAATGCGACAAAATCATTTTAAAACAAAATTAACTAAATTAATTTTGAATTGCAAAGAATAATAATATTTTGCAAATTTTTTTTAATGAAATTGTATGCTATAATCAGACAAATAAAATGTATAAAATGATAACAATAAATAGTAAAAATGCGATAAAATCATTTTAAATCGGAATTAACTAAATTAATTTTGAATTGCAAAGAATAATAATATTTTGCAGAAATGTTTTAATGAAATTGGATGCAATAATCAAACAAATAAAATGTATAAAATGATAATAATAAATAGTGAAAATGCGACAAAATCATTTTAAATCGAAACATTACATGCAATAATCAATCAAATAAAATGCATAAAATGATGATGATAAATAGTAAAAATGCGACAAAATCTTTCGAATCGAAATTAACTAAATTAATTTTGAATTGCAAAGAATAATGGTATTTTGCAGAACATTTTTTAATGAAATAGTATGCAATAATCAAGCAAATAAAATGCATAAAATAGTGATAATAAATAGTAAAAATGCGACAAAATCATTTAAAATCGAAATTAACTAAATTAATTTTGAATTGCAAAGAATAATGGTATTTTGCATAACATTGTTTAATGAGAGTTTATGCCATAATCAAACAAATAAAATGCATAAATGATGATAATAATAAATAGTAAAAATGCGTCAAAATCATTTTAAACCGAAATTAACTAAATTAATTTTGAATTGCAAAGAATAATGGTATTTTACAGAACATTTTTTAATGAAATTGTATGCAATAATCAAGGAAATAAAATGCATAAAATGATGATAATAAATAGTAAAAATGCGACAAAATTATTTTGAATCGAAACCTTATATGCAATAATCAATAAAATAAAATGCATAAAATTATGATGATAAACAGTAAAAATGCGAAAAAATCTTTTAAATCGAAATTAACTAAATTAATTTGGAATTGCAAAGAATAATTGTATTTTGCAGAACATTTTTTAATGGAATAGTATGCAATAATAAAGCAAATAAAATGCATAAAATAGTGATAATAAATAGTAAAAATGTGGCAAAATCATTTAAAATCGAAATTAAATAATTAATTTTGAATTGCAAAGATTAATGGCATTTTGCGTAAATTTTTTTAATGAGAGTTTATGCAATAATCAAGCAAATAAAATGCATAAAATGATGATTATAAATAGTAAAAATGCGACAAAATCATTTTAAATCCAAATTAACTGAATTAATTTTTAATTGCAAAAAATAACGGTATTTTGCATAACATTTTTTAATGAAATTGTATGCAATAATCAAGCAAATAAAATGCATAAAATGATAATAATAAATTGTAAAAATTCGACAAAATCATTTTAAATCGAAATTAACAAAATTAATTTTGAGTTGCAAAAATAAAGTTATTTTGCAGAACATTTTTTAATGAAATTGTATGCAATAATCAAGCAAATAAAATGCATAAAATGATGATAATAAATAGTAAAAATGCGACAAAATCATTTTAAATCGAAAAATTGTATGCAATAATCAATCAAATAAAATGCATAAAATGATGATGATAAACAGTAAAAATGCGACAAAATCATTTTAAATCGAAATTAACTAAGTTAATTTTGAAGTGCAAAGAATAATAATATTTTGAAGAAATTTTTTAATGAATATGTATGCAATAATCAAGCAAATAAAAGGCATAAAATGATGATAATAAATAGTAAAAATGCGACAAAATCATTTTAAATCAAAATTAACTAAATTAATTTTGAATTGCAAAGAATAATGGTATTTTACAGAACATTTTTTAATGAAATTTTATGCAATAATCAAGCAAATAAAATGAATAAAATGATGCTAATAAATAGTAAAAATGCGACAAAATCATTTTAAATCGAAAAATTATATGCAATAATCAGTCAAACAAAATGCATAAAATAATGATGATAAACAGTAAAAATGTGACAAAATCATTTTAAATCGAAATTAACTAAATTAATTTTGAATTGCAAAGAATAATAATATTTTGCAGAAATTTTTTAATGAAATTGTGTACAATAATCAGGCAAATAAATTGCATAAAATGATGATAATAAATACTAAAAATGCGACAAAATCATTTTAAATCGAAATTAACTAAATTAATTTTGAATTGCAAAAATAATGGTATTTTGCATAACATTTTTTAATGAAATTTTATGCGATAATCAAGCAAATAAAATGCATAAAATGATGATAATAAATAGTAGAAATGCGACAAAATCATTTTAAATCAAAATTAACTAAATTTATTTTGAATTGCAAAGAATAATAGTATTTTACAGAACATTTTTTAATGAATTTGTATGTAATTATCAAGCAAATAAAATGCATAAAATGACGATAATAAATAGAAAAAATGCGACAAAATCATTTTAAATCGAAAAATTGTATGCAATAATCAATCAAATAAAATGCATAAAATGATGATGATAGAAAGTAAAAATGCGACAAAATCATTTTAAATCGAAATTGACTAAATTAATTTTGAATTGCAAAAAATAATAATATTTTGCAGAAATTTTTTAATGAAATAACTCTTCTCTTTGGTTTGATAATTGGCATCCTCTTGGCCCTCTAGCAGAGAGGTTTGGTTCTAGAGTCCTCTATGACTCTGGCCTCTATGACTCTGGCCTTCCCAGTGATTCAAGAGTATCAACCATCATCAGGAATTTCCAGTGGGCTTTTCCCATAACACAAACATTTGAACTCAATGAAATTAGGTCTAATATGTCCTCCCTATCTGAGCCTAATGGGGCAGATGATTCTCATAAGTGGATTCTCACCTCTAATGGTCAATTTAGCTTCGCATCCTTGTGGAATCATTTGAGGGTACACTTTCCCAAAGTTCAATGGCACCACTGTTTGTGGTTCTCTGGACACATACCTAAGTGTAGTCTTATAGGTTGGGTGGCAGTCCAAAATAGATTGTACACCGAGGATAGACTGGTCACTTTTGGTACCAAATCTCAATCCTACTGCAGTTTCTGTCAGGGACATGAGAGTCATGATCATCTATTTTTCAATTGCCCTTATACCTCGCAAGTTTGGTCCCAAATTGCGGGGCTTCTGAATGAGGTTTGGGCTACCAAATCCTGGACCAATTGGGTCTCATTTATATCTTCCATCAAAGGCAAATCACTTAAAACTCTTATGATTAAACTTGCTTTTACCATCACCATATATCATATATGGATTGAAAGAAATCATAGAAAATTTCAAAATGTGTTTTGTCCTGAGCAAGTTGTAGTCCATAAGATCTATTCTATGATGAGACATAGATTGATGTCCCTTAAGGATCTTCCTCAAGGTCATCAATCCCAATGGCTCATCAGGAAATGGGATCTTAACTCATGATCTATGTGTATTGTGCTAACCCCTTTTTGTGCAGATCCTTGTCTCTGTCAGATTATTCATCAAGGCTCAGACTCGCATAGGAGCATCAAGGGGTACATTATTCATCAAGGCTCTGGAGGCCTTTGTGAAGAGTGAAGGTTCTAAAAGAGAGGCTGATCCATGTTTTAACTAACCACCCACTTGGGTAATTGTGGCTGCAGGTTTGGATCATTGAGTACAGGTTCTACAGGCTCTAAGGATATTCAGTGGGAATTCAACAGGTTGATGAGCCTTAAATGGTTCAACAGGTTGATGCCAGGTGTACTGTCTCCAAGGATGGAGGCAATCCTTGATTTTGTTATTTTGTCTCCAAGGATGGAGGCAATCCTTGTTATTTGCTACTGATACGTTATTTGTTACTGTTGTATGGGTTGCCAATTATGGGCAGACATCTGCTTTACTCGAGTTGTTAAAAAATAGTAGAAATGCTGCCCAATTTTTTGATGTGAATATGGGGTTTGTTCCCTTATCTGTCTCCTTTTAATGCCTAGCCTTGAGGGGATGTCCTTGGCATGTTTGATCCCCTTCGGGAGGGGGCGTCCTCCCTGTCCATATATCCATCTTGGTTCCGCGTTCTTAGGAATCAACTCCATTTTACTCATTGGAATTTATAGTTGTATCTTTATTTGGCCTATCCAAGGGGGGCTGTCCTTTGGAATTCTGTTGAAGCCTATATGATTTGATGATGTGATGATGAGCTGCTATAGCCTTCTGCTGTAAACCTGCTATAGAAGCCCAACCCAGGTTACTACGGAGTTAAACTGCTGCTCCTGTACTCTGCTGTACTTAATTTAGCTTGTTCAGTTGCAATGCCTTATGGGGGTTGTCCCTCTTTTGTAATCCCACTATGGGGTGTTTTTCCTTCATCTTACAGATGAAAGAGAAACACTCTATCTTTCCCTCATGTAGCCTTTTGGCCTCCCCAATTTCGTTTTGCCGCTTTTCTTTTTTTTCTTTCTTTCTTTCTTTTGTTTTGCTTTGTCCTCCTGGGGTATGCCCCTTGTAGGCTGTATTTTCACGCTTATTTACCCAAAAAAAAAAAAACTAAAGTAATTTTTAATTGCAAAAAATAATGGTATTTTGCATAATATTTTTTAATGAAATTGTATGCAATAATCAAGCAAATAAAATGCATAAAATGATAATAACAAATGGTAAAAATTCGACAAAATCATTTTAAATCGAAATTAACTAAATTAATTTTGAATTGCAAAGAATAATAATATTTTGCAGAAATTTTTTAATGAAATTGTATGCAATAATCAAGCAAATAAAATGCATAAAATGATAATAATAAATTGTAAAAATTCGACAAAATCATTTTAAATCGAAATTAACTAAATTAATTTTGAATTGCAAAAATTATGTTATTTTGCATAACATTTTTTAATGAAATTGTATGCAATAATCAAGCAAATAAAATGCATAAAATGATGATAATAAATGGTAAAAATGCGCCAAAATCATTTTAAATCCAAATTAACTAAATTAATTTTTAATTGCAAAAAATAACGGTATTTTGCATAACATTTTTTTAATAAAATTGTATGCAATAATCAAGCAAATAAAATGCATAAAATGATGATAATAAATAGTAAAAATGCGACAAAATCATTTTAAATCGAAATTAACTAAATTAATTTTGAATTGCAAAGAATAATGGTATTTTACAGAACATTTTTTAATGAAATTGTATGCAATAATCAAGCAAATAAAATACATTAAATGATGCTAATAAATAGTAAAAATGCGACAAAATTATTTTAAATAGAAAAATTATATGCAAATGCATAAAATGATGATGATAAACAGTAAAAATGCGACAAAATCATTTTAAATCGAAATTAACTAAATTAATTTTGAATTGCAAAGAATAATAATATTTTGCAGAAATTTTTTAATGAAATTGGATGCAATAATCAAGCAAATAAAATGCATAAAATGATAATAATAAATAGTAAAAATGCGACAAAATCATTTTAAATCGAAATTAACTAAATTAATTTTGAATTGCAAAAATAATGGTATTTTGCATAACATTTTTGAATGAAATTTTATACAATGATCAAGCAAATAAAATGCATAAAATGATGATAATAAATAGTAAAAATGCGACAAAATCATTTAAAATCCAAATTAACTAAATTAATTTTGTATTGCAAAAAATAATGGTATTTTGCATAACTAAAATGATGATAATAAACAGTAGAAATGCGACAAAATAATTTTAAATCGAAATTAACTAAATTAATTTTGAATTGCAAAGAACTTGGGCGCCCCAAATTGGAGGGAATTTGGGCACCCTAGTTCTAATTAATTATTAAAATTTATTTTCCCCCTCATTTTAGTTCTGATGACGTCTTATGAAAACTCATTTTTAATAATTTTACAATAATTTTTAATTTAAGAAAATCATGATTTGAAAAAGAGAGATTATTATTTCTTCGAAAAGAAAAAGAAGTATTCAAAAGAAAATATTTAATGTAAAGACCCATGTTTTAAAATAATTTTTAGAAAATAATATTGGGGAAGTGTGGGAAATGTTTTAAAATGCAATATGGGGTCAATGTGAAGTGAGTATATGCATTGGGGTGTCTTTAAAACACATTAGAAACTTGAGGGGCTTAAGTGCAAGTGTGTGGGTGTATATATATCATGTTAGGGTCAGATTTTTTACCATATGCACAACCCCTCTCTCTCTCTAAAATACTCAGCCATCTCTCCCTCTCACCCTCTCCATTCTTGCTTCATTTCTCTTGCCAAATTCTACCTTCCACACCTCTAAAACTCAAGATTCAACCTCATATTCATCATCTACACGTGATTTAGAGTCCGGGTACGTTTGGTGTTGCTAGGAGAAGGTGTATTTCGGTTGGGATTCAAGAACAAGAGTTGGGTCTTTCATCTTCTTCACATTTGGAGCTTGATCTTTGAGGTAGAGGACGAATTTCTACTCTGTCTAGTTGTATTTTGTTGATTTGTTGTGTATATCTTCGGGTTACCTATAAATTTTTAGTTAAAACTTGAAATCTCCGTGGAAATGGGTTTAGTTTTGTTTGAGTTTGGTTCCCATTCATTTGGTTGTTAAATCTTTGAATTGGTGATTGATAAACTTTTATTCCATGCTTAGTTGATGATTGAAGTCCCAAAATTGACTTGGATTGGAACCCCCATTCATTTGGGAAAAGTTGCCATAATTTCATTTTCGGAGCCTTTGGTATCCATACCAATTCCGTGAGGTATGGATACCAATCTGTCTGTTCGCGGGATGTGCATTTGTATCCACACCAATTTCGAGGATATCCATACCTTTCTTAAAATTGTTTGTAGCCTTTGGTATCCATACCTCACGAAATTGGTATGGATACCAAACATTCTGCTCGCTGGTTGTACATTGGTATCCATACCACTCTTGGGAGGTATCCATACCACTCTCAAAATTTTAGAAAAATTCCCCTTTGGTTTCCAATTGACTTTAGTGGTTCCATACTTGATATATCCACATTGTACACTTTGTTAATGACCGAAATACCCCTTCCTAGCCTATCTTTGTATGATTGGTAATTTTTCCTTGATTTTTCAACTTACATTTGATACATGTAAACTTTGTAGAAATTGGTGACGTACATTACATGAAAGGAAAATGACCAATGTTTATTATTCAGACACATGTGAAATACTTGGTGTTTTGAGCGAAATGTAAGTTGATGCACTGGGACCACCACTCGGTGAGTCGCTAGGAAGGGTTCCACGAGGCCCGTAAGACTCGGACAAGGGTTCCACGAGGCCCATAAGACTCGGACATGGGTTCCACGAGGCCCAAAAGACTCGGAAGAAGATTTCAACATCCTCAAGCTTAAACATGATGGGTTAATGAGATTTATAGTGTTGATGGTGGAAATAGTTAATCGTGGATACATAACACGTTTGTGGTGTTAACTAGGCTAATGGGACGCGAGTACGGGCTAATCACATTCCATACAGTGAGGTCTTTCTAGGACTCACTACATGTTCTTCATTTTATGTGTATGCTTTTAATTTTATCCTAGCCTTGCGGGTTGTGCACGGCGTTAAACAACTATCTGCTACACTTATTGCTTTTTTGCTTATTTACACCTATGCTGGCGGGATGTGCCAGTATTATTTTCCCTCCCCGGCGGGTTGTGCCGGGGACCACGCACTTTTCTTTTCTTTCTTTTTCTTTCTTTCCTTCTTTTCATTTTGTCCTCCCTGGGGTATGCCCCTTGTAGGCTGTACATTCGCTTAACCCCTTTTAATTTTCAAGCTAATTTATCGCAAAAAAAAAAAAAAAAAAACACGTTTGTGGTGATATATGGGTTGACAAACGAGCTAGTTGGACACTTGGATATTTTTGGACATTAACGTATTTCGTTAGACACATGGGTACTTTATGATCTTTTATCACTTGTTTTAGTCATCCATGCTATATCTTGCTTAAATCATTTTTGGTATCCAATTTCATGTGCACATATCATACTTTATACATCTAGTGTTTGTAGAATGGTTTCCTACTGGGCTAGTGTAGCTCAACCTATCAATTTTCAGGTACCCATCACGGAGCATGACACGGATGCTTGGAGTGTGAATGCATGGTTTGAAGCATACATGAGTCATGGAGTTATTTTTATCATTTTGATACTCAATGTATTTTGGAAGACAACTCTGTAACTTCAATTTTTTTTTTTTTTTTTTTTTTTTTTTTTGGGTAAACAAGCTTGAAATAGAAAAAGACTAAGCGGATATACAGCCTACAAGGGGCATACCCCAGGAGGACAAAAGAAAACAAAGAAATAAAAGAAACAAAGGAAACAAAAGGATGGCCAAAAAGGCTACAATGGGGAGGGGTACGTGACTACAAAAGAATAGGCTAAACTAGTAACATGCAATGATAACTAAATGTTTCTAGGCCATCAAGGGAGATGGAGGAGAAACATACAAAATGGGACTGTACAACTGAAATGAAGCTTGAGCATAGTATAGTAACCAGCCGCTGGGTGCATGATCATCAACAGAATGCAGCGGCAGAATGAAGCAGAATGCAGTGCAGAGATGAAATTGGCATGACATTTGGCAGCTACAACCAACTCAAAACCAGAGCATTGAATGGTGATCAAATGATGGAGATGAGTAACAAGTGGGATAGGTTCCTTGGACATGCGACTTGAAGCTTGAACGATGGAATGGATGCTTGAACATGACATAAGTCCATGAATTGGGAGGAAGCCCCCTCCCAGAAGGGGATCAAACAAGCCAGGGACAACCCCCCATGGCTAGGTCTAATCTCGTGGATGCTGATCAGACACACAGCAGTCCAGATGAACTATTGTTGTTCAATACAGAACAACAAACAACAGCCCCATAAGGTTAGTCCGATTCTTAGAAATTTGAGCAGAGTTTCGTTTGAAATTGGGATACCCAGAAACAGTGGCTGTCCAGAATACAACAACAGCAATAGAACAATACAGCAGCAGCAGATCTTAGAATAATACAGAACATATAGCAGTAAGTGCAGCAGCAGTGTACAAAATATATATAACAGAGGGTTGCAACAGCCCTTGCAACCATGATATATGTGCATAAAGCAATAACACTAACATCATCAAGAGTAACAACAGATAATAGGGATTGCAACAGCCCTTGCAACCCATATAACATCAATAAAGCATACTGCAATCTAGTTATAAAGCAATGATACTAGCATAGACAAGAGTAATAACAGATGCAATAATAGTGGATTGCAACAGCCCTTGCAACCCAAATGACTTCAATAAAGCACAATATTCATACCTCACTTTAAGCTTACAGCACTCGCCATTGCCTTGTTGAATCAGAGCAACCTTGGAGAGGGCCGCAGCTGTCACACTTGTCACTGTCACAGCAACAGAATGCCCTCACTGCAGCAGCAACAAAACAGGTCCAGCAGTGGCAACCACTGCTCACTTTAAGCTTCAATTGCAGCAGCAGCAATCTGCCAGCAGCAGCAACAAGCAAGCTGTCCGGCTAGGGATCTGCCATAATAGGAATATGCCTCTCTCACTCTGTTTGTCTTATTGAAACCTGCAATCTCACACTAATCCCAAATGGGGCATAATAGTCAATCTGAACATAACTTGCAGTCACGCACAGACTTGGGGATCCTGTCTTGCAAAACACATTAGTAATCTCTTGGGAGAAGGAGAGTACTTGTGATAATCTCTCATAATCTCCTGGGTGAGGAAGATATTGTCAGCAATTCTTCTCCCTTTCACAAATCCAGATTGGACTGGATCAATGAGGTGAGGGAGGGCAACCTGAATCCTTTTAGCAAGGATCTTGGCTATACATTTGTAAATTGTGTTGCAACATGAAATGGGTCTAAAATCGCCCACCTTGGTAGGGTTTGGGACCTTAGGGACAAGTGCAATACTGGTTGAATTGGCCTTAGTGAGAAGTTTTCCAGATCTGAAGAAGTTCCTCACTGCAGAGGTAACCTCATGACCCACAACATCCCAAGATTTTTGAAAGAAACCAGCGTTATACCCATCAGGGCCAGGGGCTTTGTTGGCATTGAGCGACATGAAAGTGTCTTTGATTTCCATGTTGGAGATATCAGAAATCATGGCATCTCTGTGAGTGTCAAGGAGCTTGGTAGCAACCAATTGACTTACTCTAGGGTGACCAGAAAAGTCAGAGTGGTGTGCAGTACCCAAAAGGGAAGTGTAATAATCAACAAAAGTTGACCTAATCTCAATAGGATCATGAGTAATAGAACCATTAGATAGAGCAATACTAGTGATTCTATTTCTATTCCTGTTTTGGGTAATGGACTTAAAGAAGTAGGAAGTGCATTGGTCACCCATCTTGAGCCATTGTATTCTAGATTTTTGCTTAGCAAAACTTTCCTCGGCCCTGGCAAGGACAAGATATTGCTTACACAGATTTCTTTCTAATGTTTGCTTAGTTACATTCGTGGGATCATGTCCAAGATCACACTGAACTTGATCAAGTTGGGCCTTAACAACAATTGTTCTATTGGATATGTCGCTGTATTCTTTATTGTTGAGCTTCTTAAGTTCAGTCTGAAGAAGCCTAAGCTTCTCACAGACAACAAACATGGGATTGCCTATTATAACCCTTCTCCACACTTTCTGAACAGTAGATATAAAATCAGGATGATCAGCCAGAAAGTTGAAGAATTTGAAAGGTTTATGGATTTTACCAATCTCAGGATTGAGGAATACTAAGGCAGGAGAGTGATCAGAAATGCCAGGAGAAGGAAAGTGAGCATTAGAGTAAGTGAATGACTTAATCCAATTCTCATTAACAAGAACTCTATCTATTTTGGTGGCAACATATTGGGAGGGGGCTTGTTTGTTAGCCCATGTGAATTGGCACCCCGTATATCTAAGATCCTCGAGATCATTTGTGACTATACAATGATTAAACTCCTCCATATGTGGGGGCCAATGTTGGTCACCCCCAATCTTTTCATACTGGAATCTAAGGGCATTGAAATCCCCTAAAATAATCCAGGGATCAGAACATTTCCAATTAGTCAAGTCTTGCCAAAGCTCTCTTCTCATAGTGTGGAGATTAGAGCCGTAAATAAAGGTAGCCACAAATTTTATATCCTTAGATATATTCTGAACAAGGCAATTAATGGCTTGACTTGACTGATTCAAAACATTTAATGTAAGGACATTTGGGTCCCAAACCACACAAAGTCTACCACTCGGAGCATTAGCAAAATTCTGAACAAAAGACCAATTAGGGAACATGCCTTTAATGATCCTAGAACAATTAACCTCTTTTATTTTATGCTCAACTAGACCAAAAAGTGATAATTTATTAGTCCTAACAAAATAAACAACCTCTTTTTGCTTGATAGGATCATTAAGACCCCTCATATTCCAGAACCCAAAATATAGAGGTGTTTTAGACATAAAATGATGGCAAATATAGGAAGAATTAAAGCATTGCCCAACAAAATAGAGGGAAAACATTTACCTCTTATAGAAAGGGGGAGTCTTGTTCCCCTGCTGCTTGTAGTCCTTTTTGTTCTTCTTTTTGTTTTTCTTTTTGCTAGAGGTCCATCCTTGGGAGTCATCACCCTTGAAATCCCCTCCAATCTCTTGATCACTGTCCATTTCTCCATTGCCTATGCTAGGGTTGGGTATAGAAGTGGGGGAAGCACCGCCTGTTGATATGGGGTCAAGTGCTTCACCACCACCCTTCAAGTGAGCATCTTTCTCCTGGAGAGAAGCTAGAACAGGAATCTCCGCTTCGCTTGGTGTTGTACTGTTGTCCGTCATCCTAAGTGGACTACATTTAACAGTGGGGAGGACAACTTTGGTGACCATGTCCAAGGCTGTACTTCCACCCTGTGCCAGAGCCTCCATAACCTTAATCTGAACCACTGGGTCTTTATTTGATACTGCTGCTTCTGCAGGCTGTTTCCCCAAACTTTCTTCTGATCCACTTGAGGAGGTTGGAACTTGTTTAGATTTGCATCTATGGCCAAAGACCTTGCATTCTGAACACTTAGAGGGGAGCCATTGATACTCCACCTTGATTGTCACTGATTCCCCATTAGCTCTGACTACCACTTCATCAGGGAGTTCATCCCCAGCAGATATCTCTACACACACTCTTGCATAGTCCAATCTCTTCTTGCTTGCTGTAGCATTGTCCACGTGAATTGGCCTCCCAATTGTGCTCGCAATACGGCTGAATCCTGACTCAGTCCAGCACTCTAGTGGTAGTTTATGAAGTTTAACCCACGCCGGAATTGAAGGAGGGTGGGCTGTAGAGGGTACTAGCATACGTCTCCAGTCAGTGAGAACCAAGTAACGTCTAGAGAAGAAATATGGACCTTCCTCTAGGACTCGCAACTTGGTGGCTTCATCTTTGAACACAAAGAAAAAACAGGAGCCAATCTGTTTGATAGTAGTAGGAGCATTCTCCTTCCAGACTGCACGAGCAGTGGCACACAACAGATTATAGGGCATCTTCCCATCCAAGAAATATCCTATCAGGCAGTGAGTCCACGTGTTAGTGTCTATATCAGACTCTTCCAATTCTACCACTGCTTCCGTCCCTTTCTGCATATCGGGGTAGTGCTCAAGTTTCATCGATTTTGAGGGGGCCTGTGCTTTAAATAAAGAAGACCAGTTAGCGGGTTTACCTGGTTTCTGTGAAATGTTCGATTCTACCTTGGGAAGTGGATCTGGGGGATCCTCTACCTCTATGAAATCACCTTCGAGATATCTAGATGGGGACTTAGGAGTGCTCTGACCCTCCTGAAGATAGCTAATCTGCTTTGAGAGTTGGGATAAGTCGATGTTCATACCCGATTTCTTCAACTCGGCTTCAATGGACTGTACCATAGAGGCGATTTTTTCTTCCCTTACCAATTGCTCACCTGCATCCTGGAATACCTCTTGAAGCTTCCGAGAGGAATTAGGGCTAGAAGTTTTAGGGTTAACGTTTACTGAGAAATCAGAAGCTTTCAGACCAAACGGGTAGGTGTCTACAGGTATGAATGGGGTATTTTTGGTGGGGGTTGAACTGGAGGATAGGAGATCCGTGTTGAGTCTCTGAGGGTAAACATTTGATTGGGTGAAGTGAGGCGTTGATGGGGTTTCTGTACCGAGAGGTGTGTCCCGGATGTCTGAGAACCTTTGCGGTGAGGATATGAACGACATCGGGCTCCCCGATTGCTGCGCTTGTACAGACCTTGGATTGGATTGAAGTTTAGACAAGTCCCGTTGCTTCCTGCGGAGCACCTGTGAATCAACGGCCTTGATACCTAGCCCTGATGCCATTTCCATAGTAGTGATTGGAGATGGATCGCCTTCCATGGACATTTTCCGACGAACTAGTTCGAGAAAACCCAGATCGCCCAAATCGCCTGAGGAAGGAGTGCTGACGTCATGTTTCCAGAGTACTCTTTAATTTTTCCTATCCTACATATTATGAAATTTGTTGTAACTTCAATTTTTCGTAAATCTTTTGTCAATATCAAGATATGTAATAAATAAACCCTTTTTGGTACTTATGTACTTGGGTATGGGTATCCGTTGGCTAGAGACACATGGAACTTGATTTGGAACTAGATGTTTAATTTTGACTTTTTAACGGATATATGTATGACCTTGATCAATCCTACGTGGATTTTATATGAATTTTGATTACTCCCTCCGTTCCTATTTGTTGGTCCTCTACGAAAAGTCGTGCCATTTTTCAAATGAAAAAATAAAGTGTTTTCGTGTATCATTTTTCAATTTTTTTTAAACCAAATTAAAGTACTCATCGTGTACTTTAATTCGGTGCGAAAAAATTTGAAAAATGATACACGGAAGCACTTAAATTTTTTATTTGAAAAAAGGCAAGAGAGAGAGTGTGGGACAAACAAATAGGAACGGAGGGAGTATTAAAAATGAGGGTGTGACAACTTGGTATCAGAGCATTAGGTTCGAAAACCTAGAGACCGTGGGGAGACTTGTAGTCTCCGGGCTTAAAACCATTGCATTGTTTTCTCATAAAAGTCATTGTTTTCACATGCATTGTGTGCCTGTTTGAGTGACATACATCCACCCACGTGACATTGCATATAAAAGTTTTGTAGAGTGGAGTCCCATTAATGACTTGTGTTGGGATATGAAGATTTAGTTTGATGATGGAGGATGTGTATTAACGGTAGAGTTTACGTCACGAGTAACGGAATTGAGTGTGAACTCGTTTGTTTTGTCATTGTGGTTTGAGAATGACGTAAATGATTGATTTGAAGGGTGACTGGCCAGCACACTTCAAAACAAGCTTCTGATGTCACTCTATTACCACATGTGGCTGAGTGGAGGTGTGTAAAGAAGTACGTATGGTAGAGCAAGTGCCGATATAAAAGAGTATGTTGTGTCTTTTCTTCGAAAGCATATGGTTTTGCATTTGATTGATATGCTTAGTGTTTGATGTGATCAGAAATGAGAACATGTAAATTGCAATACCTACTCAGTAAATTTAGTATTGTTTCTTTAGTTGAAAATGTTGAAATTTTCATTGGTATCGCTGTGATTTATTGAGAGTTGTCATTATTTGGAGTCAGTTGACTGGGTATTTCTTGTTTGAGATTGACTGGGTTGTTGGAGTTAAATATCTGGATGTGGCGATTCTAGTAGTATCCCCTTAAGCTTTTGACTACGAATTTGTAGGACCTTTATAATATATCGAAATTTGGTACGCGTGTCTACGAATACCTTGGTTCTATACTTGGTTGGATGAGGGGATTATTGTATACAAAGTACATATCCGTGGTGTGAGGTAAAATTTGAATTTTATTTGGGGGTTGGTCAAGGAAAGATGTTTTTTTATTATTTATTATTATTTAGTTATTGAGGATAGATTTGAGAGACTTTGGTGGCATGATGCATGTATCCGTTACCTTTGTTGCTTGGGCTTTTAGTACCTACCTGAGGGTCTTAAATTGTTTCTATTGATGATGGAATATCCACGTGTTCGGTATAGTAGTAAGAGCTTATGACTCTTTGAATTAGAATGAGCAATTATTTTACCTGGAAGGTATAGAAAGAGTTTTATTGGAAGGTTTGATGGGATTTACTAGTTTGGGCAACTAGAACAAAGGAGGTGATTCACTGTTGGATTTGCCAGTTTGGCTTATTGTGTAGTTTATTGGGTGTTGATGGTTTGGCTTTGAGCAAATGAGTTTGTGTATAGTTGGTAGTTTTGGACCCGTGCATTGGTAATAATCTTGAGGTATTAGGACGTGGGCATCTGGGTTAATCTCGATCCATAGAGGTGGGCTGTTTAATTTGTGGTTGTGTTTAGTTATGTGCCAGTTAATTAGAAGCGTGAGAAGTCGTAATGAGGTTTTAAGTGTTAGTTCATAATACTATCTTGTGGGTGTGAAAATGTTGGAAGTATAAAGTGTTGAGTAACCGGCGAGATGAGATTTGCTAGACGTCGGTAGGGGCAATGGGCTATTACTTACTTGGATACTTAGCAGTCTAGAACTCTAAATTTGTAAGTTACGGTAATCGGTGCACTTACTTGGGAAAAATTTAGGTAGAGGGGTGAGGTTGAGACTATGATGGAGGATATGGTCTAAAGTGGGAGTGTTGTATAGAGTTAGTCTATCGGGTGTGAAACAAATTGGTGAACCTAAGGCTATGGTGCAAATTATGCGTTAATTAAAGATGACAACTAGGGATTTGCTAGTTGAGTGTTGTAGTGGGGATAATATACATGGAGGTATATTATCAGGCGGATCAGGCGGATCTTATGCATTTGAGTTGATGTGTTCATCGCTCTTCTTATCTCCCTTACTTTGGGGAGGCATTTGACATTTTCATCACTTACATATGGTTCTTCCGCATTGCCCTTGCTCCTGTCCTCGATGCCTCTCTCTCCTTTGGGATAGCTAGGCTAATGGGACGCGAGCACGGGCGAAATCCTACTTGTTATCCATTTATATGCATGTTTGCTATTATCCTAGCCTTGCGGGTTGTGCATGGCATTAAACAATTATCTGCTTCACTTACTGCATTTTTGCTTGTTTACACCTATGCTGGCGGGATGTGCTAGTAATTCTTATTTTCCCACCCCAGCAGGTTGTGTTGGGGACCACGCACTATTCTTTTCTTTTCCTTTCTTTCCTTTTCATTTTGTCCTCCCTGGGGTATGCCCCTTGTAGGCTGTACATTCGCTTAACCTCTTTTAATTTCAAGCTTATTTACCCAAAAAAAATATACATGGAGGTTGTGGTGTTGGCGAAAGTTATGGGTGAGTACACCAGGAATCCGGGGTGTCTTTCTAGTTTTTTTTTTTTTGGGTAATTCAGCTTGAAATTAAAAGGGGTTAAACGAATGTGCAGCCTACAAGGGGCATACCCCAGGGAGGACAAAATAAAAATAAATAAAGGAAAAAAATAAAGGAAAAATAAATTGCGTACTCCCCGGCACAACCCGCCGGGGTGGGTATTTGGAGGTCCTAGCACAACCCGCTAGGGTAGGAATAATTAAGCAAATGCAAAATTATATAAACCGTAGTTGATACTGTGGTTTCCACTTGAGGTGGACCCAAATTGATAGTGTGGCACAATGGCCAATTGATCGGTATACAGGCACAGTGCCCCAGCAATCTAGCACTCATGTGTTAAACCCTCTCCTCTTGGCCTTTTCCGTGCACCAGGCCCCATGTATCAAGAATTAATGCCAGCACATGCTCAAAGTGTATTCTTGAATGAGATTATTTTTGTTAAATCGTTGATGTTTGTCTTGTGCTCTACTTGGAATAAATGGATTTGATGAGAATGTATTGAAGAAATTGGGTGGATAGTTAATGAATGTGGGATTATACAAAAAGGGACATGAGGATTTGATTTGTAGCTAATGTTGTGCTTGAGTTATAATAATTTTGGTTGGTAAATAGTTGTATATCTATGAGAACTAAGGAATTAGAGGATAGAGACTTGTGCTTTTTTTTTTTTGGGTAAATAAGCTTGAAATAGAAAAAAAGGCTAAGCGGATATACAGCCTACAAGGGGCATACCCCAGGAGGACAAAAGAAAACAAAGAAAGAAAAGAAAAGAAAAGGAAACAAAAAGGATGGCCAATAAGGCTACAATGGGGAGGGGTAAGTGACTACATAAGAAGAGGCTAAAAGTAGTAACATGCAATGGTAACTAAATGTTTCTAGGCCATCAAGGGAGATGGAGGAGAAACATTCAAAATGGGACTGTACAACTGAATTGAAGCTTGAGCATAGTATAGTAACCGGCCGCTAGGTGCATGATCATCAACAGAAACTGCAGCTCTCGGGATCACAATATGCAGCGGCATGAAATTTGGCAGCAGCAGAATGCAGTGAGAACTCAACATATCTGCTGCAGCAGATTTAGAATCACAGGAGCTTCAACATGAGGCTTGTATTTGTCAAAACAACAGCAGCACTGCCCAAGTAGATGGCAGCTACAACCAACTCAGAATCAGAGCATTGAATGGTGATCAAATGATGGAGATGAGTAACAAGCGGGACAGGTTCCTTGGACATGAGACTTGAAGCTTGAACGATGGAATGGATGCTTGGACAAGAAATAAGTCTAAGAATTGGGAGGAAGCCCCCTCCCAGAAGGGGATCATACAAGCCAGGGACAACCCCCCATGGCTAGGTCTAATCTCGTGGATGCTGATCAGACACACAGCAGTCCAAATGAACTATTGTTGTTCAGTACAGAACTACAATCTACATCCCTCTACGGACATCCCTATTCTTAGAAATTTGAGCAGAGTTTCGTTTGAAATTGGGATAACCCAGAAACAGTGGCTGTCCAGAATACAACAGCATAGCAGTAAGTGCAATAGAGAGGATACCAATAGTCGTAGAAGTTAAAACAGCCTGGTTGGCAGGGCTGAGTTAGACTTTGTTGTATTCGTTGCTTCACAGTTTCAAAGTTGGTCGGTGGTTTGATGAGCGGTAGTTTACGCTAAATCAAAGAGGTGATTCTTGAGGGACATGGGTTTTAGTTCAGATATGTATATCTTTGAAGATTGCTGATGATATGTGTCAAGGACGATTGTCTGGGTTTATGTTGAGAGACTTATGTGTGCTTTTGAATAATTTGACGGTGGTGGAATTTGATGAGAAAAAAAAGAATTTCATGACTAGAAAGGGGAGGTGTAGGCTCCGGTGAGAAAACCTAGGACAGGTTGCAAGCTTAGTCAGGTTGGAATTGATGTTCCAGTGTAAGACACAAATGAGATTAGAACTGTATGGAAACTAGATGGTTTGTGTGACTAGTGTATATATAGAGATGTGAGACGATGACTAGAATGGGGATGTGCTTTTCAAGGTTTACCTGTCCTTCCTTTGAGGTGATTGGGAATGATAGTATTACAAATCATGGAGGGTGTGTGTGCAGTTTAAGATCACTATATTAGTTATAACACGGGTAGGACTAAAAGATTTCTTTAAGACTCAGGCGGGGGGATGTAGGATGAAATGAAGTTGTGCTTATGCGGCCTTTGTTAGAAAGTTGAGATGAGTTATTTCTTCTATGATAAGGCAATAACATGGAGTGCTGTGTGTCTGATCAGCATCCTCATTTTTGAGTTTCTGGCCTAGCCTTGGGGGGCTGTCCCATGGCATGTATTAGTCCCTTATGGGAGGGGGCCTTTCCTCCCTACCTCTTTTGTTGATTTTCAAGGCTGCCATGCATTTGTCCGAGTTAGTCATCTACTAGTTCTCTTCCTCTTCCTCTTTCTTTTCTTTTCTTTTTCAGCTGCTGCTGTTGTTTACACAGTGGCTGGCACCTTGAGGGTGCTCCAATTACGAACGGGTCATGGTGAAATTTTCAAAATCTTCTCCTAATTTATCCAAACAAGATTCAAGTTGTGGTTTATAGTGGCATTTCAAGGTTCAAGACCATAGTGGGCTATCCATGCCATCCATCCATCTTTTTTGCAATTTCAAGACTCAAGATTCAAGTTCAAGTTGTATTTTGTTAGATTGTCATGTTTTGTGTGGTGTTTCTCTCTCCTCTGTTAGATGAGAGTGAAACACCCAGTAGTCTAGCTTTTGTTTATCACTTTGCCTTTTGGCCATCTATCCCGTCGGATTGTGTCGGGTTTACGCATTATTTTCTTTTTTTTCTTTTCTTTTCTCTTTTGTCCTCCCTGGGGTATGCCCCTTGTAGGCTGTACATTCGTTCAGCCTCTTTTTATTTCAAGCTTACTTATCCAAAAAAAAAAATAACATGGAGTGTCAAACGGCAAACGGTTATGTGTTTCAAGTTTCAAAATTGATCATGATGTGGGGAAGCGTATGTGATATTGCATGACATTAATAGAGTTGAGATCCGGTTTGTTTGAATTCGAAAAGCTAGAGTGAATGGGACACTTAGAACAAAGGATGTATAGCGTTAACTAGGGTGTGAATCCAGTTTTGGAGGTTAGCCCGGGGTGAAGTTGAAAGCTTTAGATGAACGGAATTAGAAAGCCTTTGTGTCGAATGTCATAGTTATGGGTCATGATTTTTTATTATTGAGTATTGAAGTTCCTTAACTCGTAGCTACTGCGGATGGATTTATGAGTACCTTGTAGAGTGTAGTGAGTGTATGAGTCAAAATGGGCCTAGATTATGATTAAGTTGAATGTTGAACCTTGGTGACTACTGTTGTGAGGTATGGGGAAATTGATCGGCTTGGGTTGGTTGGATGATACTTGAGAATTTAGTGAAAGAATTTGAGGTACCTGTGTGGTAAAACTTATAAGTGTTTGGTGTTGTTCGTTGAGCAGATAAGTGCATTGAAAATGGTTGGGAATAGAATTAAATGGGATCGCTGAGGATATTCAAACTTTTGAGAAAAACATTCATAAATATTTGTTGAGATAAGAGGAGTGAAGTTGGGTCCTTTAGCCTCAAAAGCCTTGCATAGGCTGAAGAGTATGTGTTTCATTAACATCCCCAGCTGGGGTAGTGTGTTTGCAGGGTTACAAAGTCCATTCCAGATCTCATGTAGGTAGGTGATCAAAGGAACTCTAACCGCCCAGTTGGGTATTGTGTGTGATTGCAGGCACACTAGACCCTTTAATCTGCAATCTGGATGCCTCTATCTGTTTTCTACCTCTCTCATATATTTGTGAGCACCCTGTGAGTTGTGTTTTGGGCCTTCTTTATTGTGAGAGGTAATAAGCAGTGATTGGAGGTGTGATAGTTTGAGGGAGCAAGGCCCTACAAGCCCTGGTATGTGTGAAAAGAAGAGTGGGAGGGTGAGGTTCTTTTTTTTTTGGATAAATCAGCTTGAAAATAAAAAGGGGAAAAAGAATATACAGTCTACAAGGGGCATACCCCAGGAGGACAAAACAAAAAATAAGAAAAGAAGGTAAGAAAACATGCCAAAGGCAAAAGAGCAAGGACGGCCAAGTGGCTACAATGTAATGTAGGAGAAATTAAGCAAACTATGGAAATCTAAATGTGTTTCTAGACCATCTACTAGTAGATGGGCCAGAAACACATCAAAAATTTGACAGCATTTCCTTTGAAACAGCCTTGTTACCAACTCCAAATACTAGCAGGCACGAGACACCAGTAATGCAGGAATAAGATGAACTAAGTTCCAAAGAATTGCCCACAGCAAGAATCAAATCTCTGAAGGACTAACAAATGGGCAATGAAGCACTTGACACTCTCGGCAGCAGTAACACCAACAGTATTAACAGAGAAGGCACAGTTTGCAGACAGATGCAGCAACTGTGTAGCAGGGCAGCAGCAGATGACTAGCTTGGACAAATATATGGCAGCTTGAGAATCAACAAAAGTGGTAGGGAGGAAAGGCCCCCTCCCAGAAGGGACTAATACATGCCTTGGGACAGCCCCCCAAGGCTAGGCCAGAAACTCAAAAATGTGGATGCTGATCAGACACACAGCAGTCCAGATGTTGGCAACAACTCTAAGCAATCCACTGGTAAGTATACAATGAAACAGGGTTTGTTAGTTTGTTTGTTTGTTGAGCATTCGGTTCTCTTGCTTAATTCCAGTTAGTTTTTTCTAGATTTACAGTATGCAACTTGCTTATTTTATTGTGTGAATGTATTGTAATAGTTAGAATGCAACCAGAAGTTGTTGCTGCCATTCTGTCATGCATATTTGTAATCTGTAGTTCCGTTATTGACTGTTTGCTGCTACACTTGGGAGGTACCCATTCCTCCGTGTCTGCTGTTGTAGCTTCTGTTTTCTGGTATATGTCCATTTTACTGAGCAGTCATGCCAAAATTTCTGTTTTGAGGGGATTTAAATCCTGTGGTAGTTGTACCTAATGCCAATAGGTCATGCCAAATTCCCCATGTAGTACTGCCTGTCATTATTATGCTGCTACGGCATGCCAAATTTCCAGTTCTGCGGTTGATGTGATCTGCATTCTGTTCTGCTACTGCTGTTCCGAGTGATCTGCATTCTGTACTGCCATTTGATCTGATCCTGTTATACTACCGTTTGCTACCTCTGTGTTCGCTCAAATGGGGGACATCCCTCATCCCATGTACTGCTTGTTGCTGTACCGCAAGAATAGAAAGCCAATTCACATATGCAACATCCATGTCACGCATATACCTTTCGTTGGCATTGGCCATGAATCTCTCTCATCCTTTCCTTCTTGTTAAGTCGGTTTTTTGAGTGTTTCTCCTCCCTCATTAGTGATGGAGCAGAAACACATCCTTGTTTTATTTATATTTTCGTTGTTCTTTACACTTGTACTCCCTTTGTTGCCTTTTGGCCTCCCCATTTCCTTTTTGCTTTTGTCCTCCCTGGGGTATGCCCCTTGTAGGCTGTATATTCTCTTGCCTTCTTTTTATTTCAAGCTTGTTTTACCGAAAAAAAAATATACTCTAAGAAATTGAAAAAGTAAGTTACTCGATGGGAGGAATACAGATTTTGAATGGTTTAAATTTCTTTTCCAATGATAAGAAGAAGTTATATGGGTAGGGTCTAGAGGTATTAGTAACTTTTTTTTTTTTGGGTAATTTAGCGTGAAATAAAAAGGAGGCAAAAGAATATACAGCCTACAAGGGGCATACCCCAGGGAGGAAAAGAAAAGAAAAAAGAAAAGAAAATTTCGTGAAATAAAAGGGATGGCCGCAAAGGCTACATGAGGGTAATTAGGGAAAAAATACAATATACGAAGGGAAATAGGGCATAAAATGTGTTTCTCATCCTTCTAAAGAAGAAGGAGAAGAAACACATAACAGAGGTAGGTGGAAGAGCTAGGGAGTTTCTAATCTTTCAAAAAGAAGTGCTAGAACCTCCCACAAAATGAGTACTTATGATCATCTTTATGGCTTCAACTTGAGCTTGTAGCTTGAGCAAAAATGATCCTATGGATGAACGGCCAGTAGCTTGAGAGGGCCCCAAGATGATGGCTAGGGTAATTAGGGGTAGCACTCAAGGGATTATGATGATTGGGCTTGAAATTGCTGTTGCCTCACTACTTGTTTGAACTTCCCGGGCTACTTGAAGTATCGTGCGTGATTTTCACAATGGCTATTGGATTGAACCGTGGTGGGTGAAGTAGGAGGAGGTGAATATGAGAACACCCCCTCCACCTAGCTAGGAACCCATTAACTGGGAAAAGTTTCCCTCCAGTGCGGGTATGGGAGGACGCCCCCTCCCCAAGGGGTTCATACGTGCCAAGGGACATCCCCCCAAGGCTAGGCAAACACTCAACCAAGTCAGAGCAATAGATCTAATAGAAAATCTGAGGAAACAGGGCAGCATTTCGGCTGTAAATTGACAAGCCCAACATACAAGTGTCCGCCCATACATTAAATAGCAATACCATAGTCCAACATCAGTTAAACAGCAGTAGCAGGACAGAAACTTGGAACACAGCAACTGCATGCTGCAGTATGCAGCAGAACTGCAGCAGCAGTAAACAGGTGCAACAGCAGTTCAGGAGCAGTAGAAACTAATACACTTGCAGCAGGAGTAATAGTTGTCACATATGCAGCAATCTGAATTTATGGCAACACCTATTGCATTTGGGACAACAATCGATTGGACAGGAACCAACCAAATCTGCCATGAATTGGGCTCTGTCCATAACAATTGGGGTAGGTTCTGTGGACAGATGTACCAATCATAGAACTTTGACACAAATACTATCAGATTATAAGCTAGAACCTAGACAGTCACAATGGGGTTCTAAAGTACCATCTGTCTAGCGGGGTTCTATAGCAACAATCAAAAGTAACAACAAATTGCAATAGTAGCAGCAGATTGCAACAACCCTTGCAACCCGAATAACAACAAAGAAAACATGCAATGATAACAGTACTCTAGCAGTAGCAGATTGCAACAGCCCTTGCAACCCACATAACAACAATGAGAACATGCAATGATAACAGTACACTAGCAGTAGCAGATTGCAACAGCCCTTGCAACCCACATAACAACAATGATTAAGAGTTACCTCCCTTTTAATATTTGATAGCATTCTGATTGCATATTGGAGATCCCATCTGCCTCATGGAAGAACCTGTGATTGACCCCTCCATGGAACCAGTACAATGCAGCAAGCCCCTGGATATCAGTAGCAGCAATTGATCCCATCTGCTTCATATAAGGTGAAGCCTGTGATACTTGACCCCTCCATGGAACCTGCAGCAGTAAGCAAAAGAGAGGGCATTAGTGCACACAAGCTATGCAGTAAGATTCCATTTATCAAGCAACCAATGATAATGTGTCCCATGAGGGAGGTCCCCCATGGACAGCAACTTCAACCTCACCATAGAAAATATCTTGCTGACTACAACTGAGACAGGACATGCAATGTTTTGGAATTTGCGTACATTCCTTTCTATCCACACATGATAAACTGTAGTTATGAAAACCAGTTTGATAAGAAGTGTTTTAAGCGTTCTGCCCTTGATGGTCGTCATGTGATCAATCCAGCAAGGCCAAGTTCTAGCTGGCCATGATACATTGATTAAACTTTGAACCTGATCCCACACTTGTGTGGTGAAGGGGCAATTAAAGAAAAGGTGATTGTGACTTTCACTACCATTACAAAAGCTACAGCAAGAGGTAGATTTAGTACCAAACAAGACCAATCTATCCTCAGTGTATAGCCTTTCCTGAATGGCCACCCAGGCAATTAGGCTGCATTTGGGAATATGGCCAGAGAACCAAATGCATTTATACCAAGTGACTTTGGGGAGAGGAGTCCTAAGATGATTCCAAAAAGAGGAGATAGTAAATACCCCATTGGTAGTGAGAGTCCACTTAACTTGATCATCCTTATCCTCAGAAGGAGGGGAAAGGAGGGGAAGTTTTGATTTAATTTCCATGAGTTCAAGTGTTTGGGTGACAGGGAAGGCCCAATGGGACCACATAGATTGTTCCCCACCAGAGATGAGGAACCAAATATGCTTCACCACAGCAGCTTTATTCCAGGTTTGGATGGACTTTAGACCCAGCCCTCCTTCTTGTTTGGGGGAACACAAGTGCTCCCATGACACTTTTGCTCCAGTTTTTTTGAGGTCAGGACCAGACCAGAGAAAGGCTTTGAGAATGGACTCAACCTCTTTAATGACTTTCTTGGGGAGTATAAAGATGGATGACCAGTAAGTCTGCATGGAAAAGAGTACATTCTTGATCAATTGCACTCTCCCAGCATAGGTTAGATCTCTGTTAGTCCAAGTTTTGGTCTTAGCTGTGATCCTATCAACCATGGTCTTGCAATCACTATGTTTAAGCTTAGTGGAAAGTAGAGGGAGTCCGAGATATCTAACAGGTAATGTACCCTCATTAAAACCAAGTATTTGGAGAATGTCTCTTCTGATGGAATGCTGGACTCCAGAGAAGAAGACATTACTTTTACTAGGGCTAGGGGAAAGGCCAGACAGAGATTCAAATTCTTGGAGAGCAGCCTTGATGTGTGTGATAGAGTTCAAGTCTCCCTTGCAGAAGATCATAAGATCATCTGCAAAGCATAGATTGATAATTTTAGATTTACTACATCTCCAATGAAATTGAAAGTAAGGAAGCATGGCCTTTTCCCTAAGGATGCAAGTTAAGACCTCCATGACAATTACAAATAGATAAGAAGAGAGAGGATCACCTTGTCTGAGCCTTCTCTTGCCCTTGATGTAACCAGTGGGTTCCCCATTGATACATAGTGAATAATTGGCAGTGGTAACACATGTATGGAGCCACTTAATCATTCTAGGGTGAAAGTTCATACATTTAAGGACATCCCAAAGGAAATCCCATTTGACATTGTCGTATGCCTTCATAATGTCCACTTTCATTGCACATCTAGAGGAGGGGGATGATTTGTGGTACCCTCTCATAAGTTCCTGAGTAAGGAAAATGTTATCTGCAATTCTCCTCCCCTTAACAAATCCAGATTGGACACTATCAATTATAGAGGGGAGGGCAGCTTGGAGCCTCTTGGCAAGTATCTTAGCAATGCACTTGTAGACAATGTTACAACAAGAGATGGGCCTATAATCACTAACCTTGGAAGGGTTAGGAATTTTAGGTACAAGAGCAACAATAGTGGAATTGGTTTTGGCAAGTAATTTGCCAGACTTAAAGAAGCTCCTAACTGCTGCAGTGATGTCAAATCCTATAATAGGCCAGGCCTTCTGAAAGAATCTTGCATTGTATCCATCAAGACCAGGGGCCTTCTGGGGATTAAGTTCAAAAATTGTATCTTTGATTTCAGCATTAGTGATTTCCTGGGCCATAGATAAACTTTGGACATCAGTCAACTTCTTGGTGATAAGTTGATTAATCCTCTCCAAACCAACATATTGGGATTCATGGGGTTTGCCAAGCAGATTATTGTAGTAGGAAACAAAAGAGTCCTTAATGACACCCATATCCTGTGTTATGGTTGAGTCATTAATGACTAGACTTGTAATCTTGCTCCTGTTCCTATTATTGTTTACAGATTTAAAGAAAAAGGAGGTACATTGGTCCCCCAATTTCAGCCATTGTATTCTGAATTTTTGCCTAGCAAGACTTTCCTCAGCCCTAGAGAGAGTTAGGAAATTCTTGAAGACACTCCTTTCTTCAATTTGCATGGTAGGGGAGGGATTATGACTTAAGTCCATTTGTAGTTTTTCCAGATGGATTTAGTCTTTTGAACTCTATCAGATATATCACTGAACTCCTTGATGTTAAGTTTCTTAAGTTCTACTTGAAGAAGTCTAAGTCTTTCATAGACACAGTACATTGGGTTTCCCAATACAAAGGTTCTCCAAACTCTTTGGACAGTAGGGAGAAACAAAGGGTGTTCAGCTAGAAAGTCAAAGAACCTGAATGGTTTGGGAGTTGTTTTTGGCACAGGAGTGATATAAACCAATGCTGGAGAATGGTCTGAAATCCCAGGGGTTGGAAAAAAGGCAGAGGAATAGGGCTGGGCTTTGAGCCATTCCTCATTAACTAATACCCTATCAATCTTAGAAGAGATATGATTGGGAGGTAGCTGCCTATTAGACCAAGTAAGATGACAACTTGAAAATCTCAGGTCATCAAGCCCACCAAACACTTGTTAAATTCATCCACATGGGGGGGGGGGGGGGGGGGGGGGCACAGTGGGGTGCCACCAACTTTTTCCTTAGATGATCTAACAATATTAAAGTCTCCAAGAACAACCCGGGGGGTAGAAATCTTGAGATTCAGCAAATCTCTCCAGAGATCTTTTCTCTCCTGAGGGTCATTTGAGCCATAGACAAAGGTTGTATGGAACTCATTCCCATCTTGCATAATCTTAACCTCACAATGTATGTACTGATTGGACATGCCTAAGATCTGAACATCCATGATGAGGGGGTCCCAACAGACAACAATCCTGCCATTGGGAGAGTGAATGTTATTGTGTGCAAACATCCAATGAGGACATATGAAGTTCATGACCCTTTTGAGATTAGGTTCCTTAATCTTATGCTCCATTAGTCCAAACAGGACACTTTTTTATTATGCAAAAAGGATTTAGTAGCTTTCTGTTTGAGTGGATCATTGAGACCACGCAAATTCCAAAACCCAAAACATACACATGCACTAGACATGGAATTATTCAACAAAATAGGCATAATATGGGAAGATTAAGAAGAAAGCCTTCTTAAAGATGAAAAGGAATTAGAAACTTCCCTGAGCAAGAAGCTTGCGCTCCTTTTTCAGCCTTTTTTTCTTGGAGCTGTTGGATTCCGTGAACCCTTGCCCCCTGGTTTGATATCCGTGTACTCCTTGCTGGTGTTGATTTGTGGATGCAGCTCCTCAGATGTCTTGATGACTATGGACCCCTTGCTGGATTCTAGTATTTGAAATTCCTCATCCATCTTTTCACTAAGTGTTTCATCAGAGGAGTGATTAGGTGGTAGAGGCTTAGAGTGGGACTTTTGTGGTTGGGGAGTGATAGGGGAGTGTGGGGTTGATTGTTGCTTGGTACCATTCTCGGCAGATTGGGAGCTTTCCTCTGCTGTGGAGGGCACAACATAGGCACCCGCATTTGGAGCTGCTGACTGTGATAGGATGAGACTAGTATGGGGTTCTGAATGAGCCAAAACTTCTGGCAGGGAGCTAGTTGGAGTTGTAATTGTTAGTTTGCCTCTGCCAACTACTTGCCATTCTTCCCCAGAGGTTGGAGGTTTTGGTGCATCTATAGAGTTACAAGTATGCCCAAATACCTTGCACTTGTCACATTTAGGGGGAAGCCACTGATATTCGACCCCAACAGAGATGGTTATATCATTAGGAAGATCTTCTCCTGCGTCTATCTCCACACATACTCAGGCATAATCTAGCCTTTTCTTGCTTGCTGTGGCTTCATCCACATGAATGGGTTTCCCCACTGCGCTAGCTATCTTACTGAATCCCACATCTGTCCAAAATTCTAGGGGCAGCTTGTGCAACTTTATCCAAACGGGAATGGTGGTTGGGTGGATTTTCCCTGGAACTAGCATCCTCCTCCATTCCTTTAGAACCAAATATCTACGCGAGAAGAAATATGGACCCCCCTCCAGGACCGCAAGCTTGGACGCTTCATCTTCGAATTCAAAGAAGTAACATGATCCCACTTGTTTAACGGTGAATTTACCATGTTCTTTCCATACAGCACGTGTTGTGGCACTGAGAAGGGGAAGTGGCATCTTCCCATCCAGGAAGTGTCCAACCAAGCAATGTTGGCCCACTCCATCATCCGGCTGCGATTCATCAAAACTTACATGTGCCTCTTTCCCTTTTTGAAACTCAGGGTAGTGCTCCAATCTCATAGATTTAGATGGAGCCTGAGCCTTAAAAAGTGAAGACCAGTTCTTAGTGAGGTTACCTCGATTCGCGTGCGCCTTAACCTGTGAACTTCCAGCAATGTTGGTTTGAACATCCTGATTGTGAGAGTTTGATTTCTGATTGTGAGGGAAATCAGTACCGTGTTGGTGATTAATAGGGGGGCGGGGTTTGGTAGCATTAGTTGGATACCCAAGATAGGGATCAGTGGCAGGGTACAGATCACCCCTCGCATTTTTTTCGGTAAATATCACCCCTCGCATTACAAAGGACTAGTGGAACCCTAGGCTCAGAAACTTCAGTGACGACCTGCTGTGTATCATATTCCAGACTTTCCTCATACTGTACTCATTGAAATTCTTGCTGGAAGATCTGCTGTAGCTTTCGGGCAGGACTAGGGTTTTGAGTGATTTTGGGGCTGTGAGCTCCAAAATCAGTATGGTTAATGGAGTGGGTAGGGCTTTGGGGTGGTGAAGAAGAGTTAGGGCTGTTGTTTTTTTTTTTTTTTGGGTAAATAAGCTTGAAATTAAAAGAGGCTAAGCGAATGTACAGCCTACAAGGGGCATACCCCAGGGAGGACAAAAAGAAAAAGGAAAAGAGAATTGCGTGAAATAAAAGGGATGGCCACAAGGCTACATGAGGGTAAGTAGGGTAAAGTACAAGATACGCAAATATAAACTAATCAACTGATGCAGTGACAGTGAAAAAAAGTGCGTGGTCCCCGGCACAACCCGCCGGGGAGGGAAAATAGGAAACCAACTCATCCCGTTGGAATAGGCCTTGGAGTAGCATGGCAAATGATACTTGATGACTGAATAGGACTTGGAGTAGCATGGCAAATGATACTTGATGCTTGGGGAGGGACTTGGGATACTTGATGCTTGAAGCTTGCTTATGGAACTTGATGCTTGGGGTGGGACTTGGGAAAGTGGTTTGGTGGAATTTGAGCAGCATAACGGCTGGAGTATTAGCAAGCTCCATCAATGGCAGCAGTAGCAGCTCAACAGTGATGACCGCAGCTGCAGAGAATAGGATGAAACTCTGTTCCTCGCTGCAGCAAAATACAGGGGCAGCAGCAGCAACAGCAAAGCAGGACCAGTAGTGGCAAAATTTGCAGCCTGGAATGAACCTTTGTTCCTTGCTGCAACAAAAATAGGGCAGCAGCAGAAAATGCCTTTGAATCTGCCCCAAGTAACATTGAGACTGCCCCCTCTGATTGAATCTGCCCCTGGAGTATTAACAAGCTCAAGTTCAAGCAATGATAATGCAGCAGCTGCAAAACAGATACGCACAATGATGCTGTGAGTTATAAATAATGAGTAATGAGACCTGCAAAATAAACTCAAGTCAGTTGTGTCAAGTGATTCCCCATTTGTTTAATAATCTATGAGCCTGGGGCCCTTGAGGTAAGGTCTCAAGAGACAAAAGCCGGTATCTTACCATAGTATAAATCTTGCTTACAACAACAGAGATGGGACAGGCTTTGTTTTGAAATTTGCGTAAATTCCTCTCAATCCAAATAAGATATATTGTGGAGGTGAAAACCAGTTTAATTAAAAGAGATCTTAATGATTTGCCTTTAATTGTTGTCATATGAATGATCCAATTAGTCCAAGTCCTAGGAGCCCAATTAATTTCAATTAGGGAGAGTGCTTGGTTCCACACCTGAGAGGTAAATGTGCAGTTGAAGAAAAGGTGATTATGATCTTCACTTCCCTGGCAGAAGGAGCATTTGGAAACAGATTTGGTTCCAAATAAAACCAATCTGTCCTCGGTGTATAGCCTTTGTTGGATAGCTATCCAAGAGATGAAGCTGCTCTTTGGGATGTGCCCAGGGAACCATATGCATTTACTCCAAGGAACCTTGGGAAATGGGGATCTAAGATGATTCCATAATGAGGAAATAGTGAACTTACCACTTGTATTAAGAGTCCAATGGTGCTGATCAACCATATTCTCATTAGGTGAAGTAATGGAGGAAAGACTAGCTCTGATCTCATTAAGTTCCATGGTTTGTGTAATGGGGAAAGCCCAATTTGTGCCTCTAACAATACTCCGAACAGTAGCGTCTTTAGGAAGGCCAGAATCATAGATAATCCTAGAACCATACCTAGTTGCAAGAGGTCCAAGGGTAGTCCAATTGTCATACCATAGGGATGTGGATTTACCATTACCAATGATTACCTTTATAAGGGGGAGCACAATGTTCCTAAGGTTAAGGATTTTCCTCCAAACCCAGGAGGGATCACTAGGGATTTTTATCTCCCAGAAGTTTTTGCCCTTAAGTAAATAGGATTTAACCCATTGACACCACATGGACTGTTCACCACCTGAGATGAGGAACCAAATGTGCTTTGCTACAGCAGCCTTGTTCCAAACTTGAATAGCTTTGAAACCAAGACCACCCTCTTGTTTAGGAGAGCACAAGTGCTCCCAAGAAACCTTGGCACCTGATTTTTTCAAATCAGGGCCAGACCAAAGAAAGGCTCTAAGAGTAGATTCAACATCTCTTATGACTTTCTTTGGTAAAATAAAGAGAGACGACCAATATGTTTGCATAGAGAACAAAACATTCTTTATCAATTGCACCCTACCAGCATAAGTTAGGTCTCTATTGGTCCATGTTTTAGTTCTAGCTGTTATTCTTGCAATCATATTCTTGCAATCTTCATGCTTAAGCTTAGTGGAAAGCAGTGGCACACCAAGATACTTAACAGGTAAGAAGCCTTCTTTAAAGCCAAGTAACTTGAGAATGCCTTCTCTAGTAGGGAAATCGACCCCAGAGAAGAAGGCATTACTCTTACCAGGGCTAGGGGAGAGTCCAGTCAAAACTTCAAATTCTTGAAGAGAAGCATGAATATGATTAATAGACCCTATATCACCTTTGCAAAAGATCATGAGATCGTCAGCAAAGCAGAGGTTGATAATCTTGTTTTTACCACATCTCCAATGATATTGGAAGTCAGGGAGATTTGCTTTCTCCTTCAAGATACAAGTTAGTACTTCCATAACAATAACAAATAGGTAAGAGGACAACGGGTCCCGTTAGGGCTGTTGTTGTTGATAGAGTTGGGATCTATGGTGTCTGAGTTAGGGATGTTTACGGGAGTAGTAGTGGTTTCCATAACCTGGTTAGGGTTTTGGGCACCCCGAACCAGCTGGGGGGGGTTTGGGATGTGTAGGATTACCTGGATTAGATGCGTCGGTGATGTATTTGTTTGACCCAGATGTGAATCTCTGTGGGTAGACGTTAGATTGAACAAGGCTAGGTTTTGGTGAATATTGGTGAGCAGATGTATCCATAGCTGTATCACGTACCTCAGGACACGAATCTGAGTTGAGGAGTGTCTATGGTGAACGTTGACACCTTCGATATTGGGGTTTGCACAGACCGTGAACTGGATCTTTGTTTCTTGCGTAGCTCATTAGAGTCGACTGCCTTTAACCCTAGACCATCAGCCATGGAGATCGATCCATCTCCCATATCTAGGTCAACAGTACCCAAATCGTAGAGAGAAGGAGGAGCTCATTTTGCCTAGGTATTAGTAACTTATGTAATCAAGGGATGTGTTGATGTCATAATCTAGGGGGGAGGAGCATTGAAATGTTTGGGTGATTAGAAATTTAAATAATCGAGGGATGATGATATGGTATGGTATGATAAGACAAAACTTACTAATGGAATATGGGTGTGTTAGGCCATTTGGATGCAAATGAAGTGTGGTTGGTATTGGAACTTTTGGGAGCTTACCTCTACTGTCAATGTTTGAAATTGATTTATCTTGGTATTGTTAGAGTTGTTGTAGTTTGATGAATATTGATCAAAGTGCGCAATGTTTATTTTCATGGTTAGTGTTGATGGGGTATGATTGAGGGTTTGGCTTTTGTAAGTAAATTTCTACACTTAAGAGATTGAGGTTATGATATGGTTGTGGGATAGAGTGTTTGGAAAATTATGGATTTATTTGGGTTTTTGAATAGAAAGAAATAGCAGGGACACGAGGTAGACAACTAGTATGCACAGTGAGCTTAGAGGACCTACAATTCAAAAAAGATTGAACTTTAGAATTATGGTATTGCACTTGGAGATAGTTTAAACCTAGTTGTTTCGTACTTTGGAGTGATCCGAAGTTAAGTTAGGAGCTGATACGTGTCCTAGACGTGAGCGAGCAGGTATTGTGGGGAGAGTCTATACGGTTAGTACGATTATTTTGAAATAATTTTTGGTAGCAAGGAATCGACGTGGAAAGGGAGGATGAGATGAAAAAGAAACACCCAGAGTTATTTTTCGTTTGAGCTATGTGAGTACTTGTTTTACATGTTACATTTTACTAACTTACGGTGTTGGATACATGTTGCATGTCATGCATGAATGTGTGTAGCTTGGATAATATCATTGTACGAAATTTTGATGACAAAATTTTTCTAAAGAGGGTAGAATGTAAAGACCCATGTTTATAAATAATTTTTAGAAAATAATATTGGGGAAGTGTGGGAAATGTTTTAAAATGCAATATGGGGTCAATGTGAAGTGAGTATATGCATTGGGGTGTCTTTAAAACACATTAGAAACTTGAGGGGCTTAAGTGCAAGTGTGTGGGTGTATATATATCATGTTAGGGTCAGATTTTTGACCATATGCACAACCCCTCTCTCTCTAAAATACTCAGCCATCTCTCCCTCTCACCCTCTCCGTTTTTGCTTCATTTCTCTTGCCAAAATCTACCTTCCACACCTCTAAAACTCAAGATTCAACCTCATATTCATCATATACACGTGATTTAGAGTCCGGGTACGTTTGGTGTTGCTAGGAGAAGGTTTATTTCGGTTGGGATTCAAGAACAAGAGTTGGGTCTTTCATCTTCTTCACATTTGGAGCTTGATCTTTGAGGTAGGGGACAAATTTCTACTCTCTCTAGTTGTATTTTGTTGATTTGTTGTGTATATCTTTGGGTTACCTATAAATTTTTAGTTAAAACTTGAAATCTCCATGGAAATGGGTTTAGTTTTGTTTGAGTTTGGTTCTCATTCATTTGGTTGTTAAATCTTTGAATTGGTGATTGATAAACTCTTATTCCATGCTTAGTTGATGATTGAAGTCCCAAAATTGACTTGGATTGGAACCCCCATTCATTTGGAAAAATCTGCCATAATTTCATTTTCGGAGCCTTTGGTATCCATACCAATTTTGTGAGGTATGGATACCAATCTGTTTGTTCGCGGGATGTGCATTTGTATCCATACCAATTTCGAGGGTATCCATACCTTTCTTAAAAACTGTTTGTAGCCTTTGGTATCCATACCAATTTCGTGAGGTATGGATACCAAACATTTTGTTCGCTGGTTGTGCATTGGTATCCATACCACTCTTGGGAGGTATCCATACCATTCTCAAAATTTTAGAAAAATTCCCCTTTGGTTTGCAATTTGACTTGAGTGGTTCCATACTTGATATATCCACATCGTACACTTTGTTAATGACCGAAATACCCCTTCCTAGCCTATCTTTGTATGATTGGTGATTTTTCCTTGATTTTTCAACTTACGTTTGATACATGTAAACTTTGTAGAAATTGGTGACGTACATTACATGAAAAGAAAATGACCAATGTTTATTATTCGGACACATGTGAAATACTTGGTGTTTTGAGCGAAATGTAAGTTGATGCACTGGGACCACCACTCGGTGAGTCGCTAGGAAGCGTTCCACGAGGCCCATAAGACTCGGACAAGGGTTCCACGAGGCCCATAAGACTCGGACATGGGTTCCACGAGGCCCATAAAACTCGGACATGGGTTCCACGAGGCCCAAAAGACTCGGAAGAGGATTTCAACATCCTCAAGCTTAAACATGATGGGTTAATGAGATTTATAGTGTTGATGGTGGAAATAGTTAATCGTGGATACATAACATGTTTGTGGTGATATACGCGTTGACAAACGAGCTAGTTGGACACTTGGATATTTTTGGACATTAACGTATTTTGTTAGACACATGGGTGCTTTATGATCTTTTATCACTTGTTTTAGTCATCCATGCTATATCTTGCTTAAATCATTTTTGGTATCCAATTTCATGTGCACATATCATACTTTATACACCTAGTGTTTGTAGAATGGTTTCCTATTCGGCTAGTGTAGCTCAACCTATCAATTTTCAGGTACCCATTACGGAGCATGACACGGATGCTTGGAGTGTGAATGCATGGTTTGAAGCATACATGAGTCATGGAGTTATTTTTATCATTTTGATACTCAATGTATTTTGGAAGACAACTCTCTGCAACTTCAATTTTTCGTAAATCTTTTGTCAATATCAAGATATGTAGTAAATAAACCCTTTTTGGTACTTATGTACTTGGGTATGGGTATCCGTTGGCTAGAGACACGTGGAACTTGATTTGGAACTAGATGTTTAATTTTGATTTTTTAACGGATATATGTATGACCTTGATCAATCCTACGTGGATTTTATATGATTTTTTTTTTTTGGGTAAAATAAGCTTGAAATAGGAAAAAAGGCTAACCGGATGTACAGCCTACAAGGTGCATACCCCAGGGAGGACAAAAAAAACAACAAAAGGAAAAGAAAAGTAAAAGGGAAGGCCAACCGGCTACAAAGGGGATTATTGGGAAAATAAGCAAAAGTAACCTAACTATGTGTTTCTAATCCATCTTGGAGAGAGGGAAGAGAAACACACAAAATATGAGAAGTAAGCAACTGATGTAAACAACTGATAGCTTTGTGAACTAGGGCAGCATCTGGTCCACAATAATTTTGGTCCAAATCTAATGCAGGAGAACTCTCCGTTAGATTCACTGCTGCTTGCTATGGCATAGTAGGCAAGCGACTCAAGTGGGCTGGGGTGCCATGGGTGTTGATCCCTAAGAAGCGTGGCCTGCCTTTTGATTGTTAAGAGGCAAGAGCATGAACAAGTGCATTTGGGATTTTAGGTGGCCAAAAATTGATGAGATCTTGACCATAGATTAATGCATCAAAATATTGACCCTTGATAGCTTTGGTCAAAAGCTCACCAAACCTAATGCAGCAATTGGTCCAAATCTTGTGGATTTGAGTACCATCCAATGATAGAGGCACAATAAAGCGAACTATGTAACCATGTTCCTAACAAGAGGACATCCCCCTCGAGATAGGCTAATCCATCACAGTGGATTGGGAGGAAAGCCCCCTCCCAGAAGGGAATCCCAAAAGGGATCACACACGCCAAGGGACAACCCCCCAAGGCTAGGCCAAATCACATATGAGATAACAATAGGACACTGTCCAGAATCAGAGTCTCTGGCTGCAGCTTTAACACTACCAGATTTTTATATGAATTTTGATTATTAAAAATGAGGGTGTGACATTTAATATCGGGGAAAATAAATCAAAATAACTATGCAATTATTTAAATAACAAAAAATAATAAATTTGATTTTATTTTGATTTTTTTTGGGTAACTATTTTATTTTATTTAGTTATTTAAAACAAGCAAAATGATAAAAATTATAAACTGGGCACCCCAATTTCTGCATAACTAGGGTGCCCTCAGAATTGGAGAATTAGGGTGCTATGAACACCCCGCGGGAATGCTCACGAAATTGATTGCGGTTTGGAAAACAGTTTGAATTGATTGGATGGAGTCACCACTCGGGTTTGAGGTCCGTACCCGAGAAACCATTTGAAAAATGACTCTTTTGCCCTTGGATTATAAAATGTTTTACTGGTCTCTCAAAATGAGATTTCCCAGGTCCGGGAGCTAGGTTACATAAGGGGAAGGAATTTAAGGGGTAATTGTTCTAGGGTCCAGAAGTGTGGACTTATTGTGACATTTAGTCCATGTTAAAGTTTTACAAGGTTCAAGGTCCACCAATTTTTTTTTTTTAGAATTTAGGCACTTTCAAAGAGTACCCTAGGGTTTAGGTTTTAGGGTGCACTTTCCTATTATAGGATTTTAGTGGTTTAGGCACTTTCATAGGGTACCCTAGTGTGTTAGGCACTTTTATAGGGTACCCTATGATTTTAGGCACTTTCATAGGGTACCCTAGGGTTTTAGGCACTTTCATGGGGTACCCTAGAATTTTAGGCACTTTCACAGGGTACAAACTTTTTTGGCACTTTCATAGATGTACAAACTTTTTTTGGTAAAAAAAAAGAAAAAGGAAAAAAAAAGATGACAGTGTTAGGACTGGATAGGTTATAAACTTGTTTGGTGGATTAATGGGGTTACAAATTCTTTGCCTAGGACTTTTGAACAAGTTGCCCGGAATTTAAAGCACCCCTCACGCCCGGTGTGACCCCCGGTCTCTACTAGATGTTTAAGGGATTTTAGAAATATCGTTTGACTGGACTTTGAACACATATTCATACGCGAGCATAAAAAATGCATCGAATAGATTAACGAAATGATTGTGGATACATGTAATTGTGCCATGAATAGATGAACAACATGCATAAGACACTGAAACATCGCTTAATCACACCCAAAATGCCCATAGAAGCTCCAGAAATTGATCACAAACATCAAACTTACCGCACCTGGATGGTAAACTAGGCACCTGGATTAGGCAGATCCAGGCGCCTGGATTGAATGCAGGCGCCTGGAATAGCTGAATCCAGGTGCCTGGAAAGCTACTCAGGCAGAAACTTATATCTTCCAGTTCTCACAGTAAACAATAAATGCAATGATCCTAGTTTACTCTCACATGCTTAGAATGATGTTTGGTGGTTCTACATATGAAAAGGACCTCAAGATTAACTTCATAACATGACATAAGCTTGGAAAATCATGATTTTTGAATGCTTTAAGGATGAAATGAAGAATGTCTAACTGATCTTACACATGTATCATGCTCTTTTATGTATTGCTGGGTCTCTAGATGAATTAACAACTAGAAAAGAGGAAAAAAGAAAAAGATTAGGTGAGTTTAGTGATGAAATGCTCTAAATGACTAAGTGATGAACACATTATACCATGATGAACTCTCTCCATTCAATATAACTCTTCTTGATGTTGTTTCAAACCAACAAATATCATCATGCACTCCTTGACCAAAATGTAAAATGCATCCTATTGAACACAAACTTTGCTTCTTCTTTTTTTTAAACACCATTTACCATGCCTTAGGACAACCATCTAACACATGCAATGTTTACATCAACCATAAATGATATACCATGGTTTCAAATGAGCAAATAAAGCATGACAAGAACAAAAATCATGGCAGAGGAAATGGATTCCAGGCGCCTGCATTGCCATTCCAGGCGCCTGGACTTGATTGCAAGTGTACAAAATGAACTTTCTTGTTGTGATATTTGAGACTATTTCCAAACCCTAGACTAGTATAGAGGACTAGCTAGAGTTTGGTTGATGTCCCCTCAGGACCCGTTTGAAACATGTTGGGTAGTTAACTACCTTGAAAAGCTTGATTTGTGGACTTTGGAGAGTTGTTTGGGTAATTTTTTGTGATTATGCAAACTGAAATGGGCTGTTGGAATAGAGATAACTTGATTGCAAGTACTTTGGTTGAAGGTTTGGTTATGGGTGATGAAAATATGTGGATTTTGAGTTGTGGGAAAGTGGGGTTATAGGTTAGAAGTGAATAGAACAGAGAGGAGATGATTGAAGCCAGAATTTCTGGAGTAAATTTGGCAGGATAATAGTAGGGGAGGAGAGGAGAGCTGATCCTCTTGAAATGGAGTGGGAGGGAGGTATATATAGGGAGAGAATGGGGTAGTTTTGGGTGAATTTTTTAGAGGAAAAATGATTTTGAACTTTAAAATGTGGAGGCATAATGTATTGGAGGGAATTTTGAATGAAAAAAATGTAGGACAAGGGAGGGGAGAAGTCCATGGTTTCAATCAAAACCAGCTGCAGATTGCCCACTGGAAGTAGTTCCGGGCACTTGGAATTGGGAATCCAGGCGCCTGGATTAGGGTAGTCCGGGCGCCTGGACTGAGAGACTGCACAACAATCCAAACTTCGCAGGGCCATTCCGGGTGCTACCGAACTCCGTTTTGAACATGGTTTGAAGCGTTGGAAAGCTTGTCAAATATACTTTCTAACCCAAGTGGTTTGAATCCAAGATGATTTGTACATAAAAATATATGACCATTTTTTTTTTTTGGGATAATTTAGCTTGAAATTAAAAGGGGTTAAGCGAATGTACAGCCTACAAGGGGCATACCCCAGGGAGGAAAAAACAAAATAAAGAAAAAAAAAGAAAAACTGTGTACTCCCCGACACAACCCGTCAGGGTGGGAAAATAGGGTACCCTTGCACAACCCGCAAGGTTAGGATTAAATAACTATTGGAATAGAATCCAATTTGTGAGGGTCACAAAAATATATCAATAATAGGCCACAAAAAGCCAACTGATGTAGAAAGTATCACCAAAAAGGGACCTTCATTGCCCCAAAATTCTCAGATCTCAAACACCCAAGTGGGACCAAGGGATGAGACCCATGCCATACAACTTCCTTTCCAGACAGCACTTGCGTGTAGTGGACGAATGGGTTTTCACCCATTGAATAAAACTATCGGGTAATGGGTTTTCACCCAATAAATATAGTTGTCCCCGATGGGACCAAATATGATTAGAAGGGTGTTAGACCAAATAGGTACAGGCAGTGATGCCCATCTGTCATGCGGTACAAAATTCCTGAGCACAAAGGCCCACTGCCTAGCTTGACTTTAAACTGCACAAAGGACAGTTAAACAGCTGGATTCCATCTTCTCTTATGCGTGTAGTGGTACATCAAGGACCCAAGGCCCCACTTTTCCACCGTCTAAATCGATTAAGGGTGCATTTTCTCTTCCCCCCACATGGTCCTTTTTAACCAGGCAGTAGCCCACTTGCAGGAGGGAGAGAGTGGATCACACTCTCTCCTTCACAAACTGATATTCCAGTTGAACCCCAGAGAACGGAAAAGCACCGACCTGCTCCCAAGACCAGATCCTACATCACGGACTCTCCTTAGCAGCCAGAGACCAAGTGTGGTATTACCCCCACCGCCGTGACATGAGTGACACCTAACGGGAGGAACATAGTCGCCATGGAAGAGCCCATTTCAGGACCCTAAATCCCAAAAGCTTCAGTGTGTAGCCGTACTTAGGAGCTACTGCTTGTGCATGTTCAAGTTGAAACCCATTTGGATCTCACGCTGGAATCTGAGCTTGAATGAGCACTACGGATCTTGGACCTTGCAGTTGATGGCCAACGAAACCCATGCTCCCTCTATTGAGGACGAAATCTGCTCCATGACAGAGAGGACGAACCTCTACTGGGTTTGGGGAAACTTTACAGCATCCCCTATGTATAAAGTGAGCTTGGGCGGAATCCTTTACAAACCGGAAAGAAGAACCCAAATCTCCCTTTGCTATTGTAGTTAATCGAGCCAGATGGGAAGAATCCGAATCTGCTCACATGATAAAACCAAACAGATGTTTGGTTGATGTATAAAAATTTTGGCAGGAGTTGAGGAGAGAGAAGCTCTCAACCCTGGCTCCTACCTTTATATGATCATTTTACCCTCAGAAGGTCGGAAAAATAAGTTATTTTGGTAGAATGGACACAGCTTCCTCATTTCAAAATGGATCGAGACATATTATATATCAAACAAGAGGGTTTTGAATGTACTAGAGGGTGGTGCAAGCTTGGGTTTATTTTGGAGAGGTTTAGGAGGGGTTTCCAAGTTCACAATCAAGCTCTGCATGCTCTTATCGGGCATTTTCATCATTGGGGATGCTTGATAAGTTTCTCGGGTCAAAATCGGGGTGTCTACAGTTGCCCCTCTTGGATGGAACTCTGTATCATTGCTTGATACGAGTTACATCTAAGACAGAGACATCCTGATTCGTTCCCTGAGTCTTTTTCAAGCTGCAAAAAAAAAAAAATTAAAATCACAGTCGCGCCACTCAGGCTACCTACGTACCCTGTTGCAAGGATCAGACCAGCGTAGTTCTTCGGGGCATATGCAAACAAGTTTAACGGGTTTTCCTGGCTCGTGAATAAAATCACACGAATCGACGAGCCTTCCTAGGTCGAAACGCTAAACAAACAATCATGCGAATCAACGAGCCTTCCCGGGTCATGAAACTCCAAACAATCAATTAAATACAACCAACTCCTCACTCAAACGTATGCACCAGCTAGGTGGCTAAAACAAATCATGCCGTGTAATAACTACCTTAAACGACGTCATCATCTCCCTTAGGCGATTTTCGCGATCCGAGCGATTCCAAGTGAAACCCTACTTATCTTATGCCGGTAGGATTCAATTGATCAAGTCTGTATTGTTCTCCATGCAAACCTACTGGTCTTCTATATTCATCCTCCCTAAGAAAGTCATTAAGGAAGTTGAGTCTATCCTTAGATCTTTCTTCTGGACTGGGGCTGATCTTAGAAGCACTGGAGCCAAAATTTCCTGGGAGCACTTATGCACCCCAAAGAAAGAAGGGGGTTTGGGCTTTAAATCCCTTCATAGTTGGAATAAAGCGGCTATGGCCAAGCACATTTGGTACCTTATATCAGGAGGTGAGCAATCCATGTGGTGCCAATGGGTGAAATCCTACTTACTCAAAGGACGGAGTTTCTGGCAAATCAAAATTCCTAGTAGTCCCTCATGGACCTGGAGGAAATTACTCCAACTACGACCTCTCATTCAATCATTCATTCAGTACCAGATTGGTGATGGTTCTACCATATCCCTTTGGTATGATAATTGGCACCCCCTTGGTCCATTGGTTGCTAAATATGGCGCTCGTATCATTTATGACTCTGGCATCCCTGAGGGTGCCAATGTGTCTGCTATCTTGAATAACCTCTACCAATGGAACCTTCCTATTACCCAAACTTGGGAGCTTAATGAGATCAGGGAGTCTCTTCCTCTCTTGCTTGGCCCCACTTCATCTCAGGCTGATGTTTGTAAGTGGACACTTAATCAAAATGGGATGTTCACTATCTCATCATTGTGGGACCAGCTAAGGACACACTCCCCCACTGTTACATGGCATCACATTGTTTGGTTCTCATCCCATATTCCTAGGTGCAGTCTTATCAGTTGGATTGCTATCCAAAACAGACTATCCACTAGTGATAGGTTAACCCAGTATGGGATTATTGACTCCTCATGTTGTAGCTTCTGCCCTGATGATGAGAACCATGATCATCTCTTTTTTAACTGCCCTTTCACTAAACAGGTGTGGGATACGGTGTCCCTCAAGTCTCATTTCACATGGCAAGCCCAATCTCTGGCTAATTGGGTCTCACTCCTCTGCACCTTTAAAGGGAAAAACTTGGAAAGCATGCTTGCCAAACTGTCCTTTACTGTTTCTATTTACCATGTGTGGATTGAGAGAAACACTAGGAAGTTCCAGAATGTGCAGCATGTCCACTATGTCGTGGCCAGAATCTGCAGTGACATTAGGAACAGGTTACTCTCTCTTGACAAAATTCTTGCTGGCTCTTTGGATCTAATCGAAACATGGAGTATACCTGTTAACTCACATTAGCTGTTATTGAGGCATTTATTAGACTATGAACCAGAGTAACACATTTGTGGTTTTATGGTTTTGTGGTTTTGTGGTTTTGTGGCACTTTACCTTGATGGTACACTAGTTTATTTTCCACTGTCTTTCTATCATCATGGTACTAATGGGTTTACATTGGCAGGTTATTCCGGACGTTCCAGGCTATAGATTTGGATTGTCTATTTTCTTACAGCCCAATTGGGTAGTGTGTGGTTGCAGGCTATTATCATGTTGCTGCTGCCGTACTGCAGCGTGCAAAAATTGCCAATGCTGGACCTGTTTGCTGCTGCCTTGCGCTGCATTGTTCTCCAAGGCTCTTTTAAGGAATAGTGGTGTCAGCATGCATTTTTTTTGCTGCTGCCCCTGTATTTGCTACTGCTAGGAACAGTGGTTCTCCCCAGTGGGCAGTCTCAATGTTCTTGGGGCAGATTCAAAGGCATGTTTTTGCTGCTGCCCTGTTTTTGCTGCAGCAAGGAACAAAGGTTCATTCCAGGTAACTGTGCACTTTACTAGAATTTTATGTTATTCTATAGCAAGGGTTGTTGCTATAGATACCTGTTTACTTACTTGCATTTGGATTATGCTCATTAAGTGGGTTGCAAGGGTTGTTGCAGCCTACATTTTTACTTGCTTGCAAATTGAACTTTCATGTTATACTATAGCAAGAGCTGTTGCTATAGTCTCTTGTTTACTTGTCTGTTATTAGATCTCTCATTTGTAATAGCTTTTGTTGAGAACCTCTGTGTTCTTACCTGTTTCAAAGGAGATGCTGCCCAATTTTTTCAGAAATCCAGTGGACATGATTGTTAATGTATCTAAAGTTATTTGGTATCATCAGGATTGCTGTGTGTCTGATCAGCATCCACAATCCTCTGGCCTAGCTTTGGGGGGTTGTCCCTTAGCGTGTATTCGTCCCTTCTGGGAGGGGGCATTTCCTCCCTACACTAGCCTGTTACACCTATTGTTAGGCCAACCTTTTCTAGCAGTTGTTTTTATATAAAACTCTGTATTTTGGGCTGCCATTCTCTGGGCAGACATCTGATTCTCAGGGATTGTAAATAGCAGCCGTTATGCTGCTCGAATTCCTCCAAAACCACCACAGTTGCTGCAGCTGCAGCTACTAACATCAGTTTGCAGTTGTCTGTGTCTTGGCGATGCAGCCCCTTGCATCAAGTCCAAGGATTTATCCCAAGATCCATGTTCAAGCCTCAAGTCTCATGTTTTCAAGCATCAAGTTTTATGGTCAAGCAATTCCATGACATTTGCAGTCCCAAGTATCATGTCAAGCAACAAGTATCATGTTCAAGCTTCATTAGTAACTGTGCTACACTATCCCCATTTTTGTATGGTGTTTCTCTCTCCTCTATTTGATGGGAGAGAAACATCCAGTAGGGTTCTACTTGTCTAGCTCACTTTGTAACAATTATCTGATTCACCTATTACCTTTGCTTATTTACACCTATGCTGGCGGGATGTGCCAGTAACCCCTATTTCCTTTTCTTTTCTTTTTGGCCTTCCTGGGGTATGCCCCCTTGTAGGCTGTACATTCGCTTATCCTCTTTTAATTTCAAGCTTATTTACCCAAAAAAAAAAAAAAAAAACCTAGCTAAGGGCGAAGAAACTACCACGGAAGATCTTAGATCGATACACTGATACATCTGATACACTTTTGTGGCATTCTCATTTCTTATTCCTTTCTTTTAATCCTGATGCTACCTGCTGCATTTACTGCTGTTTACTGCTGCATTTACTGCTGCATTTGGTGAGCTGTTGCTGGTTTCTGCTCATTTACTGCTCCAAGTACCAAGTACCAATGTACCAAGTATCAAATGTTCAAGCTTCAAAGCTCATGGCAGTAATGCTCCCAGCTCCAAATGTGTGCATGAGTCCAAGTTCAAGGCATAATGCTTCAAGGCACAATGATTCTTCAGGGGCTTGCTGCATCAGTATACTTTGGCAGATCCATGGAAGGACAACTTAAAGGAATCAAGTTCTTCAAGACAGTTGCTGCGGTTGTTAACAGGTTGCTGTATATCTGCTATTGCTGTGAGTGAAGTGTTGTCACTGCTGCTGCTGTTTTGCTGCTATACCTGGCAGATGCTCGGGTAGTGTTGTCACTGCAGCAAGAACAGTTTCAGTCACTGCAGTAAGGGCAGTGTTGTCGCTGCCGTTCCAAAAGTGTTGCTGCAGCAGCAGATTAGTTGCTGCTGCTGGTGCTTTCACTGTGTTACTTCTGCTGCTGCCTCTGTGTTGGCAAGCCATTGCTCTGTCCCGTAATCTACTAGTGTCGGTCAAGGTACATTGGAAGGGGTCCATCACTTATGGCTCATAGATGGAGGTGTATAATCAGAATGCAAGATGGAGGTGGTTGCAATTTTCCAGCAAAGGATTGGAGTTCTTGTATGAAGGATACATCATTAGTTGCTGCTGCTAGTATATTCTATACTTACTTGCTTGCACTTGAATCTTCATATTAAACTATAGCAAGGGCTGTTGCTATAGTTACTTGCTTGCACTTGGATTATGCTCATTAAGTGGGTTGCAAGGGCTGTTGCAACCTACATACTTACTTGCTTACTCTTGAACCTTCATGTTAAACTACGCACGCGTCTCTTCATCTTTAGCTTTGAAGACAGAGGTGTCTAAAACCTAAATCCTTCATCGATTTGGTGCTCAGAGCTTCCAAGATCTGCTATTTCTTGCAAAGAGGACCCCAACATCGACTGAGCTGAAGGATCAAGTCAAACGCCCAACATGTGTGACGTCAGCATCTTCTCTGGCGATTAAGGCGATTTTCACGATTCACTGTGTAAAGCTCTCTGAAACCCTAGCCGTGATCAATCATGGCAGATCTCGGCACTATAACGGTGGATTCTAATGAAGTCAGGAAGAAGAGGACTGCTCCTCTTCAACAACCCTTACCTCACTACGCTCAAATATTACAATCGGAGGTCCAAGATCCTCAACCAGGTTCGGATCTACAATCAGAACTAACAACGGTTTGCAGCACCAACTCACGAGCAGTAAATCTTCAGTCTGCACCAAAACCCATCTTCGATCAAGGTAACCCACCCAATCCGATGGCCAGCGTTACTTCACCTTCCATGGAAGAAGACTACCCAAGCCTCAATGTAATCGATTCCAACGAAGTTAGAAAGAAGCAGATGGCGCAACTCGCTGGGGATCAGATTCGAGGTTCATCCGTGGTGACACCTTCTGAGGTTCACGACAAACCGCACGGTGAATCAACTACAGGCACTCCGATCTTCAGTAAATTATTGAAACCAGGTATGGGTTTCTCCACACCCACAAAGTTTACGCCATTCAAACCCCAGGACCTTTACCCCCAACCTAGCTCCAAAAATACGGTTTCAAAGATGGAGTCTCCAGTCTCTGAATCCGTTCTTGTATCTAACCAAAATCCACGGATTCTCAAACCGATGAATACAGATTCAGAAACCATTCCGTCGTATACACTTCATAGGACCACCATTTCGAACACTAACCTCATACCATCTTCGACCAACTCAACACCAACCAGTGTCATACCAACCCAACCCTCATCTGGTAGCCCTGCTCCACTGAACTCTAATACAGTCCGGAAGGATCAGTTGGAGGGGGAAGATAAAATTGCAGCTCTAGTTCAAGCTCTCGAGGATGAAATGCTGAGAGCTGGAACTAAAGTTGATTGTTCAGCACTTAGAACACAACTGACTCAACTGCAGGCAAGGGAAATCTCTCCTGAGGGTCCTTCTTTAGGTACGGCAACAGGTAACTCTCTGAAAATAGGATTTCATCACCCTGCTCCATCCCACCTACCTCCGAATACTCCTATTGGAAAACCCCTAAAAGAACCTGGCATAGCTTCCCAGTTCCCAGAAGTAGAGGTAAACCTTGAAGGGGACTTTGTTGAAAGCGGGAACAATACCTCTCATCAGGAACTCCATGTGAAACCAGCAGCAGTGAGATTTCCAGGTAAAATCCAGAATTGGGCTTCTCTCTTTAAGGCTCAAGCTCCTTCTAAAAGTATGAAATTAGAACACTTTCCTGACTTGCAACGAGGTAAGGATGCTATAGTGGAACTAGAGGATTCTGATATAGATGCTAATGCATGGAATCACTGCTTGATTGGTTATTTTCTGGATGGAAAAATGCCCTACAACTTGCTATGTGCTACTGCCCGGTCTGTTTGGAAGGATAATGCTCCGAAGTCTGTGAAACAAGTTGGGGACTGTTTTTTCTTTGAGTTTAGAGACGAGGCTTCCAAGCTGCAGGTGTTGGAAGGGGGCCCATATTTCTTTTCTCGGCGTTTTTTAGTGCTAACGGATTGGAAAAGGATGTTGGTTCCTTCTGCCAGGCACCCTGCGTCAATACCAGCTTGGGTCAAATTACATAAGCTTCCGCTGGAATGTTGGACTCCGTCTGGTTTTAGTCGTATTGCTAGCTCCATTGGAAAACCGATACATGTTGATGAAGCTACTGCAGGGAAGAAAAGAATGGATTTTGCCAGGGTCTGCGTTGAAATCTCGGCAAATGATGACCTTCCAGATGAAATAGAAGTAAGGGCTAATGGTGAAGCTGTTACTATTAGAGTGGAATATCAGTGGCTCCCCCCCAAATGCGCAGAGTGCAAAGTGTTCGGTCACAAATGCCGTCCTAAACCTGCCCCTACTCCCACTAACCCAGTTGAATCTTGGCAAGTAGTTGGTAATAAGGTTCACATTTCCAACAAGGATCCAATTATACAGCATCAGGTTCAAATGGCAATGGAGTTGGGAGGCAGTTCAGCACTGGATGTGGTTACCAACGGCGTGGTCTCTTCCTCTCTCCCATCCAACCCAGCTGATCCTAGTAGCTCAAGTGAGTTGTTGAAGGTAGATAAAGGATCAACACTATTGGAGCAACCCAACTTTGGTGAGGATGATGACTCCATCGACGAGTATGAAGTTATCACAGTAGATGCACCCTCTCCCACAAAGGCCAATGAAGTTCAGGAGCACAACCTCACCATCAAGCAAACAACTCTTCCACATAATGCAGCAGATTCCCCTATCCCATCCTGCCCTCAATCTGCAGGAAGCAACACCAAGAAGAACAAGAACAAAATGAAGGGGAGGTTTGGGAGAGTTGACCCTCCTAAGGGTCAATGAGCTTGGTTATATCCTTTTTGGGCAGTATCCTTTATTTTACTACATTTTGTGCCTTTATGTTTTATGCTTTTCTTCTAGTTTCATATGCTTAGTTCACAATTTCAATTGCACTTTGGTTTTTGGAATTTGAGAGGTTTAAATGATCCTCTCAAACAAAAGGCTGCCAAACTCTTTTTGAAAAATAATAATCTTGCTCTGATTGGACTTATCGAACATAAGATTAAAGAGCCTAACATTACTAGGATCATGAAATTCATTTGCCCCCATTGGAAGAATGCACATAACTCTACCCATGCCCCCATAGGGAGAATTCTTGTTGGTTGGGACCCTAACATACTTAGTGTGAAGGTTCTTCACACGACAAGTCAACTTGTCCACTGTGAGGTGCAATCCATCCATGATGGGTATATTTTTGTGGCTACCTTTGTGTACGGTGCCAATGATCATACTGAGAGACTTGTTCTTTGGAGTGATCTGTCCAAATTAAAGACCAGTGACCCTTGGGTTATCCTTGGAGACTTTAATGCTATTCGAAAACCCATGGAAAAAGTAGGTGGTTTAACTCATTGGCCTCCCCACATGGATGATCTCAACAATTGCCTCTTCTCTTGTGAAGTCGATGACCTGAGATTCTCTGGGTGCCTATTTACCTGGACTAATAGACAAGACCCTCCTAATCACATCTCTTCTAAACTTGACAGAGTTCTGGTCAATGACACATGGCTTAAGACGCATACCTCCTCATCTGCGTACTTTTCTACACCAGGGATCTCTGATCACTCACCTGCTATCATTCATGTTACCCCACCTGCTAAGCCTACCAAAAGACCCTTTAAGTTCTTTGATTTCCTGGCTGATCATCCCTCCTTCCTTCCCACTGTGCAAAGGGTCTGGAGGCAGATAATTATTGGGAACCCCATGTTCTGCATTACTGAGAAACTTAAAAGGTTACAAGCTGATCTTAAGGCACTGAACCACAAAGATTTTAATGCCATTACTGAGAGAGTAACTGCCTCTAAGCTCCAGCTTGACACACTTCAGGCCAAACTTGGTATTGATCCTACGAACATTGCTAATCAGAAGGAGGAGAAGTTGGTCTATAAGCAATTTCTCACTCTTTCTAGAGCCGAAGAAAGCTTAGCTAGACAAAAGTCTAGGATACAATGGCTCAAACTTGGAGATCAATGCACATCTTTCTTCTTCAAATCAATTAATAACAATAGGAACAGGAGTAAAATCACCAGTCTTGTCCTGAGTGATGGCTCAACTACTCATGATCTGGCGGAAATCAAGAGCACATTTGTTAACTTCTATTCTAATTTGCTTGGGAAGCCTCACAATACTTCATATTCTGGGTATGATAGGATTAGGCAACTCATCACTAAGAGACTCACTTCTGACCAAAGAAATAACATGGTCCATGATGTTTCCAATGCGGAAATCAAGGATATTTTCATGGGCCTTAATCCACATAAAGCCCCTGGCCCGGATGGCTATAATGCTAAGTTTTTTCAAAAGACTTGGCATATAGTTGGGCAGGAGGTTACCTCAGCTATCAAGAATTTCTTCAAGTCTGGGAAATTATTGCGTAAAGCTAATGCTACCATTGTGGCTCTTGTACCCAAAGTCCCTAATCCTTCCAAGGTGGGTGATTTTAGACCTATATCCTGTTGTAATGTGCTCTATAAATGCATTGCCAAGATCCTAGCCAATAGACTTCAGAGTGTCCTTCCTGATCTTATTGATCCTGTCCAATCAGGATTTGTTAAGGGCAGGCGTATTGCGGACAATATCTTCCTCACACAGGAGATCATGCACGGATACCATAAGTCCACATCTTCTCCCAAGTGTACCATGAAAGTGGACATTATGAAGGCCTATGACAATGTCCGGTGGGAGTTCCTATGGGATACACTCAACTGCATGAACTTTCACCCCAAAATGATCACATGGTTAAAAGCTTGTGTTACCACAGCTAATTACACACTAAATATTAATGGTGAACCTACTGGCTGCATTAAGGGTGAGAGAGGCCTCAGACAAGGTGATCCATTGTCATCCTATCTCTTTGTAATTGTCATGGAGGTGCTCACTTGTATTTTGAAAGAGAAATCCAATAAGCCTGACTTTAAGTTTCATTGGCGTTGCAACAAGCCTAAAATTATCAATCTATGTTTTGCAGATGACCTTATGCTCTTCTGCAAAGGTGATGTCAAATCAGTCAGGCATATCCAAGAATCCCTTTCTGAATTTGAATCGTTATCTGGGTTATCCCCTAGCCCTGGGAAAAGTAATGTCTTCTTTTCTGGTGTGCAACACTCTACCAGAACTGAAATTCTCCAATTGTTAGGATTCAGAGAGGGCACCTTGCCTGTGAGATACTTGGGGGTCCCACTGATTACCACCAAGTTAAAATACATTGATTGCAAATCCATGATTGACAGAATCACCTCTAGAACCAAGTCATGGACAAATAGAGACCTGACATATGCTGGCAGGGTCCAACTTATTAAGAATGTCCTCTTCTCGATGCAGACTTATTGGACATCACTCTTTATTCTTCCCAAAAAGGCTATCAAAGATGTTGAATCCATTCTTAGAGCCTTCCTATGGTCTGGTCCTGATCTTAAAAAGACTGGAGCTAAAGTCTCTTGGGAACACTTGTGTTGCCCTAAGCAAGAAGGGGGCATGGGATTCAAATCCATTCTTGTTTGGAACAAAGCTGCCATTGCAAAACATATTTGGTTCCTTATCTCTGGTGGGGAACAATCTATGTGGTGTCAATGGGTTAAGTCTTACTTGCTTAAGGGGAGGAGCTTTTGGGAAGTTAAAATGCCCAGTTCTCCATCTTGGGTCTGGAGGAAGCTTCTCAATCTTAGAACACTTGTTCAGTCCCACTTAAAGGTTGCCATTGGTAATGGTAGAGCCACATCACTCTGGTATGATAACTGGCACCCATTAGGCCCCATTGTCACCAGATTTGGTTCTAGGGTTATTTATGATTCTGGTCTCACAAAGGAGGCCAAGGTGGCCTCCATTATTAGAGGTAACAGCTGGTGTGTTCCTGTCACCCATACTTTGGAGCTCAATGAGGTTAGAGACACGATCTCTTCCCTCCCTAATCCAAACCAAGACCTTGAGGACCACCATAAATGGTCTCTTAATGTGACTGGTGAGTTCTCCATCTCTTCCCTTTGGAATGAGCTTAGAACACAATACCCTAAGGTGGCTTGGAGTAAGAGCATCTGGTTCTCTGGTCACATTCCCAAATGCAGTATGATTGCTTGGCTTGCTATTCATAATAGGCTATATACTGGAGACAGATTGGTGTTATTTGGCACCATTCCTGTCTCCTGTTGTGTCTTCTGTCTTGGGGTGGAGTCTCATGATCACCTTTTCTTCAATTGTGCTTTCACTTCTCAAATATGGTCTCAGATCCTCTCCCACATAGATATAATTTGGACCCCCAGGCCCTGGGCTGACTGGATTAACCACATCTCTAATGTCAAAGGCAAAACACTTAAATCCTTAATCATCAAACTTGCATTTACTGCCACAATTTACCAAGTATGGGTTGAAAGAAATGTTCGCAAATTTCAAAATGTAACATATACAATTCCCACTATTGTGAACAAAATCTACGCAATTGTGAGGTATAGATTGCTGTCCCTGGAAAACCTTCCCCAGGGACCCCAATATCAGAGGTTATTAGCAATATGGGGGATTGTATAATCTGAATTGCCCGCTCATACCTATGTTATATTGTGTGCATATTGTATTTTGCTGCTGCCGGCTCTGTTTTGAATGTGTGATCCAGGTGGGGTGTGTGAGAAATGTGCTACTGCTGCCATTGAAGCGAGGAAGGATCTGTTTTGCTGCTGCAGTGTACACACGGGGCTGTCTCAATCAATTGGGGCAGATTCAATGGCTTGCTGCTGCTGCCCCTTTATTTGCTGCAGCATGGAATACTCCAGGGGCAGTTCAATCAGAGGGGGCAGTCCCAATGGCAACTATTGCTGCTGCCTCTGTATTTGCTGCAACAAAGGTTCTTTCCAGCATGGATCAGAGGTTCAGGATGGAATGTTTGCCACTGCTGGACTCGTTTTGCTACTGCTGCCATTGATGGAGCTTGCTAATACTCCAGGTAACCGTACAATCTACTTGAACTTTATGTTAATCTATGGCAAGGGTTGTTGCTATAGATTCTTGTTTACTTGTATCTGGATTATGCTTATTAGGTGGGTTGCAAGGGTTGTTGCAACCTGCTTTTTTACTTGCTTGCAATTGAACTTTCATGTTATTATGTTAATCTATGGCAAGGGTTGTTGCTATAGATTCTTGTTTACTTGTATCTGGATTATGCTTATTAGGTGGGTTGCAAGGGTTGTTGCAACCTGCATTTTTACTTGCTTGCATTTGAACTTTGTTGAGAACCTGCTGTGTTACGTACCTGTTACAAAGGAGATGCTGCCCAATTTTCCAGAAATCCAGTGGACATGATAGGTTATTTACCTTAAGTTGTTTAGTTTCATCTGGACTGCTGTGTGTCTGATCAGCATCCACAATGTTGAAATCTCTTGCCTAGCTTTGGGGGGCTGTCCCATAGCGTGTATTAGTCCCTTCTGGGAGGGGGCATTTCCTCCCTACAACTCTGTATTTTTGGGCTGCCAATCTCTGGGCAGACATCTGATTCTCTGGGATTGTAAAAAGCAGCCGTTATGCTGCTCAAATTCCATCAAACCACTTTCACAAGTCCCACCCCAAGCATCAAGTTCCATAAGCAAGCTTCAAGCTTCAAGTATCCCAAGTACCTCCCCAAGCATCAAGTATCATTTGCCATGCTACTCCAAGGCCTTCCAACGGGATGAGTTGGTTTCCTATTTTCCCTCCCCGGCGGGTTGTGCCGGGACCACGCACTTTTCTTCACTGTCACTGCATCAGTTGATTAGTTTATATTTGCGTATCTTGTACTTTACCCTACTTACCCTCATGTAGCCCTTGTGGCCATCCCTTTTATCTCACGCAATTCTCTTTTCCTTTTTCTTTTCTTTGTCCTCCCTGGGGTATGCCCCTTGTAGGCTGTACATTCGCTTAGCCTCTTTTAATTTCAAGCTTATTTACCCAAAAAAAAAAAAAAAACTATAGCAAGGGCTGTTGCTATAGATTCTTGCTTTGCTTACTTACTTGTTCATTGTCTACTTGCTAGTGGACTTGCTTGTTAATCTGGGTAGTACTAATGTTGTTTGGCATCATCTGGACTGCTGTGTGTCTGATCAGCATCCACGATGTTAAGTTTTCTGGCCTAGCCTTGGGGGGCTGTCCCATGGCATGTATTAGTCCCTTCTGGGAGGGGGCCTTTCCTCCCTACTCTAGCCTGTTACACCAACTGTTAGGCTACAACCTTCACCATCATGCAGCCCTGTTCTGCACTCTTTATACCTCCAATTCAAGCTGCAAGTCCTTACTGCTGCTGTATTACCCAGTTCCACTGTGATTCAACCTGTTTGTGTTACTCATTACTGCTACTGCTGCATTATTGTCTGCTGATCTCATGGTGTCAAATCTTCATCTACGCTGCACTCATAGTGCTATTGTACGTCCTGATTTTGACAAGCATCATGGAATCTTCTGCTATCATCTACATGACAAGCTTCAGATGCTGAATCTCAAATTTAATCATTTTGTTGTATGTTTCTTAATCATCTTTTTAGAAGGTCAGGAAACATTCAAATTACTTACTCTTAGATACTTGTAGCCAGTTGGCGTAGGTCTCCTATCTTTATTTTGTTCTCTACTTTTCCTTTCTTTTTTATTTTGTCCTCCTGGGGTATGCCCCTTGTAGGCTGTATATTCGGTTAACCCTTTTTTATTTCAAGCTTATTTATCCAAAAAAAAAAAAAACGGAGGGCTCATCTTCGATTACCATGGCCGACGGTCCTATATCATCTGCAATTGACTCACTCAAAGTGATCGAAAACGTGATCAGAAAGAAGCAGCTGGCTCAACTAGCCACTCCTCAATGATACTCAAACCTAGGGTCTGATGTGCGTGACACTCCTCTCACGGCAACAACTACGGTGTCCCCGATCTATAGCAAGCTTCTGAATCCTGGTGTGGTGTTCTCCACACCCACCAAGTTTACACCATTCAAACCCCTCGACCTCTAGCCACAACGTCAGATCCCCTCTGACAATAGAAACCCTAATCCCCAGGATTCAAAGCTAGAATCTACTGCTCTTAACATCAATCTTGTTCCGGAAAACCCTAATTCCAACAAAACCGAGTTCTACCCAACCTCAGCTTTAACCCCAATTCCAAACCCATTAAAACCCATTTGGTCCGGCTCCAGCCCTGCTAGTAAACTCAAAGAGGTCGTTCAACAGGAAGGGGAGATCCAGGCGAGTGAGGATCGAATTTCCTCCTTGGTTCAGTCATTAGAAGATGAAATCCACAAGACAGGGGTCAAAGTGAATCTCTCTCAATTCAAATCCCACATTTTACGAGTTCGAGAGGTAAGTTCGACCTTTGATCTGGCTACTTCCAGTAATCCGTCTTATTTGGAAGGGGAATTTGTTGAAGTTGGTTTTTTTTTTTTGGGTAAATAAACGTGAAAATAAAAGGGGCTAAACGAATATACAGCCTACAAGGGGCATACCCCAGGAGGACAAAGCAAAACAAAGAAAGAAATGCAAAACGGAAATGCGGGAGGCCAGTTGGCTACAAATAGGGAAAGGGAAGAGTGTTTCCCTTTCATCTACAAGATGAGGGAGAAACACCCCTATGAGGATTACAAAAGGACCAACCCAAAAGCTAACCCCTAAAACACAGCTAATTACAGTAATACAAGCTTAACTTAGACTAATACAACATGAACTTAAACTGATACAATATAAGCTGAACATGGGCTTGAGGCAACATGATGATGCACGGCCTAATCAGTCGATGCTTGATGATGCTCGCCTTATGTGAGGCAGCATTATGCTTTGTACTTGAATCTTAAACATGTAGCTTGGATTTTTGCAACCATTGAACATGGAACATGGACATGCATTTTACCGGCTTGAAATGGGCAAGCACAATTGGGAGGAAGCCCCCTCCCCAAGGGGATCACACATTCCTAGGGACAACCCCCCTAGGCTAGGTTAGGAAACATGGGATTCTTTAAAATTTGGGCAGCACCTTGTTTAAAAAATCAGCAGCCCAGAATCTGAAATTAGCTCATCAACAAAAGTAGATACTAGCAGCACTGCTCAAGTCATAGCAGTATTACAGCTACCAACTAGAGCTACAAACAGCTAAGAGATCAATCTGGAATCTATCTAAATAACCACTAATAACCACAAAGTGCATACGGTACAGCAGCAGAATATCACAGTGATGCAGCAGTAGATTATTGACAAGTACATATGCAGCAGGCAGCACTGCCCAAACGTGTAACAGCAGTGCTTAGGAGTGCACAAGTAATACCACCATTAATGTGAGCACATGAAATGCAAGTGTAGACGTATGACAACCAAAATGGCAGTAGCAGTAAACCGAAGCATTGTGCAGTAGCAGTATACAGAAGCAGTGGGCAGAGTATAGTAACAGTAACAGCAGCAGTTTGCATAAACAGTGTGCAGTGTACAATGTAAGGTTTTCATGGTGGACCTAGCTTTGTGGCTCACACTTCAACACCCTGGGACACTCACAACTTCTATCTCTCCACTAAGGTTCCAGACTCCCTCAACATCTCACAGAATTATCTCCAACCACAATCACTCTCCACTCAAAAGGAAAGTCAGGGGTCCAAATTACTCATCTCTCTGGGACACACAATATAAGTTGGTCACTCCCATCATGATATCCAATAATGAAGTGCATGGAACATGGAAACCAAACCTGCACTCAAATTTCCCAAATGGGATGTTAGTAACAGAAAATTTCTTGCTTAGACTTGCTTCTGGTATGTGCTCTCCTATGAAATAGGCCTGCAAATAAGCATATAAACACCTGCACAAAAGTCCATTGAAACACTGAAACCACCTGAGGTTTAAAGCTCTTAAATTCATGGATTGAGATCCCATTTCTTGAGGAGCCAATGGGATTGATGACCTTGAGGAAGATCCTTTAGGGACATCAATCTATGTCTCATCATAGAATAAATCTTGTGCACTACAACTTGCTCCGGACAAGACACATTTTGAAACTTTCTGTTATTTCTTTCAATCCATACATGATATATGGTGGTGGTAAAAGCAAGTTTAATCATGAAAGCTTTAAGTGACTTGCCCTTGATGGAAGAGATAAAGGAGATCCAGCTGGACCAGGGTTTGGAAGGCCAAACTTCATTAAGAAGCCCAGTTATTTGGGACCAAACTTGTGATGTATAAGTGCAATTGAAAAATAGATGATCATGACTCTCATATCCTTGACAGAAACTGTAACAGGAGTGAGATTTGGTACCAAAAGTGACTAGTCTATCCTCAGTGTACAACCTATTTTGGACTGCCACCCAAACTATAAGGCTACACTTAGGAATGTGTCCAGAGAACCACAAACAATGGTGCCACTGAACTTTGGGAAAATGAGTCCTCAAATGATTCCACAAGGAAGCAATGCTACACTGACCATTAGGAGTGAGCATCCACTTATGAGAATCATCAGCCCCATTGGGAACAAGGAGGGAGGACATCTTAGATCTGATTTCATTGAGTTCCAAAGTTTGAGTTATGGGTAAAGCCCAATGGGAGTTTTTGATGATGGTTGATACTCTTGAATCACTGGGGAGGCCAGAGTCATAAAGTACTCTAGAACCAAACCTCTCAGCAAGAGCGCCAAGGGGGTGCCAATTATCATACCAAAGAGAAGAGTTTTGTCCATTTCCAATTATGGTTTTGATGTGAGGAAGTACAATGGATCTAAGATTAAGTAATTTCCTCCAAACCCATGATGGATTACTAGGCATTTTTACCTCCCAGAAGCTTTTCTTTTTTAACAAGTAGGATTTAACCCACTGGCACCACATGGAATGTTCACCACCTGAGATAAGGAACCAAATGTGTTTGGCAATGGCGGCCTTATTCCAGATGTGCATTGACTTAAATCCCAAACCACCTTCCTGCCTAGGTGAGCACAGGTGATCCCAAGACACCTTGGCACCAGACGTTTTTAGATCAGGTCCAGACCAAAAGAACGCTCTCAAGATTGATTCCACCTCCTTGATGACTTTTTTGGGAAGTATAAAGATAGAGGACCAATAAGTTTGCATAGAGAAAAGTATACTCTTAATGAGTTGCACTCTACCTGCATATGTGAGGTCTCTATTGGTCCAGGACTTAGTCTTAGCAGTGATTTTATCAATCAAAGGCTTACAATCAATATGCTTTAATTTGGTGGAAAGGAGGGGAACACCAAGGTATTTTATGGGAAGTGAGCCTTCATTGAAGCCAAGGAGAGCAAGGATTCTCTCCTAGTTGTGGTATTAACCCCAGAGAAGAAAATGTTACTTTTGCCAGGGCTAGGAGCAAGCCCAGATAAAGTTTCAAATTCTGACAGGGAATCTTTGATATGGTTGATGGATCTCAAATCTCCTTTACAGAAGATCATAAGGTCATCAGCAAAGCAAAGATTGATTATTTTGGTTTGTTCACACCTCCAATGATAATGGAAGTCAGGGAGCTGAGCTTTCTCTTTTAGGATGCAAGTCAAAATCTCCATGACAATGACAAATAGGTAGGAGGAAAGAGGATCCCCTTGGCGAAGGCCTCTTTTACCTAAAATTTGTCCTGTGGGTTCACCATTAATGTTGAGACTATAACTTGCAGTGGACACACAAGCCTGAATCCATCGGATCATTTTAGGATGGAAATTCATTCTAGTAAGAATATCCCATAGGAAGTCCCACCTAACATTGTCATATGCCTTCATGATATCAACCTTCAGGGCACATCTAGGAGTGGGTGAAGAAGTGTGGTAACCCCTCATTAGCTCCTGAGTGAGGAAGATATTGTCAGCAATTCTCCTTCCTTTGACAAAGCCAGATTGCACTGGATCAATAAGGGAAGGAAGTGCCAATTGGAGCCTTTTAGACAATATCTTGGCAATGCATTTATATATAGTGTTACAGCAAGATATAGGTCTAAAATCTCCCACTTTGGATGGATTGGGCATTTTAGGAACAAGAGCGACAATGGTTGAATTGACTTTCCTCAGTAGCTGGCCAGATCTAAAAAAGTTTTTAATGGCTGCAATGACATCATGACCAACAATAGGCCAGGCCTTTTGAAAGAAGGCAGCATTGTAACCATCGGGGCCAGGAGCTTTATGAGGATTAAGGGACAAAAAAGTGTCCCTAATTTCAATGTCAGTTATTTCTTGTATCATGGCAAAACTCTGTTCAGAATTCAATTTCTTAGTGATGAGTTGCTCCACTCTAGCACTCCCAGAATAGGGGGTTGTATGAGGTGTACCCAGGAGAGTAGTATAGAAGTTAACAAATGCCCCCTTAATCTCATTGGGATCGTGTGTGATAGTGAGATCACTAAGGGTCAGTGTTGTAATTTTGCTCCTGTTTCTATTGTTGTTAATGGATTTGAAAAAGAAGGAGGAGCACTGGTCCCAAGTTTAAGCCACTGGATTCTAGACTTTTGTCTAGCCAGACTTTCTTCAGCTCTAGCCATGACAATATATTGTTTATATACGTTTCTCTCTTGGCTTTGGGTGACTGGATTGTAAGGGTCAGATCCTAACTACTTCTGGAGGTCATCCAGATGCTGTTTAGTATCAATAACTCTCTTAGAGATGGAACTGTATTCTCTGTTGTTGAGAGCTTTGAGATCTGCCTGTAGAATTCTAAGCTTCTCAACAATGCAGAACATGGGGTTGCCTAAAATGACCTCCCTCCACACTTTTTGCACAATGGTGAGGAAATGGGGATGCTCAGCCAGAAAATCAAAGAATCTGAAAGGTCTGGGACTTCTCTTAGGAGGTGGAGTAAGATGGACTAGAGTAGGGGAATGGTCGGACAACCCAGGAGTGGGGAAAAAGGCACTAGATTGTGGAAAGTATCTAGTCCAACTATCATTTACAAGAACTCTGTCAATCTTGGTAGACACATGGTTAGGTGGAGCCTGTCTATTAGACCAGGTGAAGAAACACCTAGAGTATCTAAGGTCATCAAGTTCTACTGTGTATAGACAAGAATTAAATTCGTCCATGTGAACAGGCCACTACGTATTAGTACTAGATTTTTCTTGGGGATTCCTGACAGAGTTGAAATCCCCAAGAACAATCCATGGACTGATGCATTTAAGATTGACCAGAGAACGCCAGAGTTCTTGTCTCTCAATGTAAGAGTTAGCCCCATATACAAAAGTGGCAAAAAACCTAGAGTCACCATTTAGCACACAAATCTCACAGTGTATAAATTGGGCAGACTGTGCTATGGGATTGACAGTCAAGATCATAGGATCCCAACAAACAAAAATCCTCCCAATTGGAGCATGATCATAATTATGAGTGTAGTTCCAATTAGGACAGATAAAATTCAAAACCCTTCCAGCATTAGATTGTTTAATTTTGTGCTCCATCAAACCAAACAAGGACAGATTGTTGGTTCTCAAAAAAGACTTTGCTTCCTTTTGTTTAAGAGGATCATTCAACCCCCTTAAGTTCCAAAAACCCAAGTGCATTGTAGAGCAAGTCATAGAATTATTGAAAACAGAAAAGGCAATATATGGAAAGTAGTAGGAGTATGCCCAAAAAGGATACATTGGTGCTGCATCAGTGTTTATTTGATAGGGCTGCTGGCTTGCCCTTGTTCTGCTTTTCCCCTTTTTTTTTACTTGAATTGGCCCTGAAGTCTCCCAACTCCCTTGATGCTTCCTTGTTTCCAGCTGATATACCCTGGTCTGTATGTTCACTTAGTGTCCCAGGATCAGGTTCCAGAGGTGGCTTGGAGCCCAACCCTTTCTTGCTGTCCAATCTGGCAGCAGTCACTGGTTTACATGGAACTGAGGAATAGGATTTCACGGGATCTGAGCTGCTGGTTTCTGTGAGGAGAGTATGGGACGGCTCCATTGGAGCTCCAGCTTTAACTGTACTTTGAACAACTTCTTCTGCATCGGATTCATCAGTCCCCACATCCTCACAAAGAACTGTATCAGTTTGGACACTTGAGACAACCTTAGTGACTACTTCCAAAGCATCCCCACCTCCTCCAAGGGCCTCCCCTATTAATTTCCAAGCTTCATTGCTGTTTGTAGCCTGAGGTTCAGTTTTTGGCTTACAGGTGTGACCAAAAACATTACACAGACTACATTTAGGAGGCAACCATTGGTATTCAACAGGTACATTAACTGAATCTTGCCCCATGGTAATCTGGACATCCTTAGGGAGATCTGTTTTAGCCAAAATCTCAATACACACCCGGGCAAAATCTATTCTTTGCTGTGTAGCAGTAGCGATGTCCACATGGAGTGGTTTGCCTATTGTGCTTGCAATGCGGCTAAAACACTCTTCTGTCCAGCATTCAAGGGGTAGTTTGTGTAGTTTAACCCAGGCAGGGATGGTGGCTGGATGCTCAGTGGACGGAACCAACATCCTATGCCAATCCTTAAGAACTAAGTACCTTCGAGAGAAGAAGTATGGACCACCCTCCAGGACCTTAAGCTTCGTTTCTTCATCTTGGAACTCGAAGAAATAGCAAGCTCCAATCTGCTTAATGTTGATCTTTCCATGGTCTTTCCATATCTTCCTCGTTGTGGAGCAAAGGAAACGGCATCCTCCCATCTAGAAAATGACCAACTAGACAATGACCCCAAGTCTTGTCATTGAGGTCAGTCTCCTCCAAATCTACAACTGCACTTGTTTCCTGCTGGAGTTCTGGGTAGTGATTGAGCTTCATGACCCTAGAAGGACCTTGTGTACGAAACAGAGAAGCCCAATCTTTGGTGTTAGGTTGTTGGGTGGCTTTAGGAAGAATATTTTGGGGATGACTGATAGGTTTTGGTTGGGACTCCTTGTCCTTCTGCGGCTGGGAAGATAGAGTAGTAGTTGACTCTGAAGGGTAGTGAAACCCAATTTGTAAATACTCACCTTTGGCTGTGCTAGATGATGGATCCCCTGGGGTAATCTCCTTCTCGCGTAGCCGACTTAGCTGAGATTTCAGCTCCGTGCAGTCAACCCTAATCCCGGACTGCTGCATTTCTGCTTCAATCGATTGAACTAGGGTAGCCAAACGCTCCTTGCTATCTATACATTCCTTTTCTTGCTGAGAGACTTCAAGAAGTTTACGGCTAGAATTAGGGCTCGATTTGCTGGGGCTAGGGGGGCTGATCTTTAGGGTTTGTGCTGGCGAAAAAGGTTGAAGGCCGCTCGATGGAGGAGAGGATTTTTGGAGTACGCTAGATTTGGTTTTGTTAGCTTCATTGTGCAGTAGATCCCGATCGTTGGGATTTTGGTTATTGGGGTATAGAATAGTGGGATCGGTTGGTGGGTGAGTTGGACTTAGGGTTTCACCACTTGTGGGTTTTGAGCCATCTTCTTGACGAGCAATGGCTTTGTGGTTCTGGGGAAAGAGGTCCATGGGTTTGAAAGGTGTGAACTTTGTGGGAGTAGTGTACACTGCACTAGGTACCAGTAGTTTGCTCTGAATCTTGTTACTTGTCGTCGAGATGGTGTTGTTGTTGCTTGGGTGGGTGAACCCCACCTGTTTCCTTCTTACCACATTTGAGTCTACGACCTTAGAGCCAAGAACATCTGCAGCAGCAGTAAGTGTTGGATCATCTTCCATCATCTCTAGGGTTTCACCTAGGTCGCGTGAAAATCGCCTAGAGAGAGAAAATCTAACCCATTCCTCGTCATATTGGTTCTATGATTGCTTTGAAGTTGGTTTTAACTCGCCACGCCATATGTATATTGCCACTCCAAGCACCATCAATGCTCCACAAGCCCCTAACCATCCTCAACCTAAAGCAAAAGATTGGGCCTCCCTGTTCAATGCCCAATGTCCTTCACAGGCAATGTCTCTCAATCACTATCCTGAACTACAAAAGGGTAAGTGTGCAGTTGTTGAATTAGACGAAGTTCATCTTGATGATAGAAACTGGAATCACTGTCTTGTTGGGTATTTTCTCGATGGCAAAATGCCATTTGCGTTACTAAGCTCCATAGCTAAAGCGGTATGGAAAGACCATGGTCAGATACGCATCAAGCAGGTTGGGTCGTGCTACTACTTCGAATTCCAGGATGAAGCTACCAAGATTAAAGTTTTGGAAGGGGGACCATATTTCTTCTCACGTAGATATCTTGTTCTTAAAGACTGGAGAAGAATGCTTATCCCATCTCCCGAGCATCCATCTTCCATCCCTGCTTGGATCAAAATCCATAAATTGCCCCTTGAGTGCTGGACAACAGAAGGCTTTAGTCGTATTGCTAGTACCATTGGCAAATCCTTACATGTGCATAAAGCTTTTTTTTTTTTTGGGGTAAATTAGCGTGAAATTAAAAGAGGTTAAGCGAATGTACAACCTACAAGGGGCATAACCCAGAAAGGACAAAATGAAAAAAAGAAAGAAAAGAAAAGTGCGTGGTCCCCGGCACAACTCGCCGGGGTGGGAAAATTAGAAGTACCAGCACATCCTGCCGGCATAGGTGTAAATAAGCAAAATGCAGTAAACGTAGTAGACAATTGTTTTAATGCCATGCACAACCCCCAAGGCTAGGATAATATCAAAAGCATGCGCACAATTGGATACCATGTTGCGGGTCCAAGAAGAGGCCCCATCGTATGAAATGCGAGTTAGCCCGTGCTCGCGTCCTATTAGCCTAGCTATTCCAAAGGAAAGAGCGGCATCAAAGACATGAGTACAAGCATGCAGAATAGCCATATCTAAGTGGTGATATATATGGAACAACCAACCCTCAACAGTGGAAACAACAGTAGCAAAGCCACCCGAACCAAATGAGATAAGCCTCTAGCAGTTCGGCAAGCAAATATACCCAAGGGAACCCTCCCATAGAATTGGACACATGCCTAGTATGCTACTCGCTCCAAACACCATAGTCTAGGCTCCCAAGACATCAGGCTTCCTCTGTTTTCGGTGACTGTCCATATTGGTTGCAGATGAGGTCCAATCCAAAGTAAGAGTATCCTGAAGTGATATCAAATAGACAATGATAAGACTAAGGACAGGTGGAATCCCTAGTCAAGCTAAAGATCGTGATAGCCAGAGTCAGCCCCAGAAGATACCTCCCAGACCAGAGAAACCAAGGCCACCATTATGCATCCATCGGTGATCTCCGCCCTCGGACCCTGAACACACACAATCAACCACAAGGTGCAACTATCTCGTCCGTCATCCTCCACATACGGTAACATAAAAGTGCCCCCTTTAACAATTGAGACAACAAATCCAGAGCAGCTCAGACCAAATGAGATAAGCCTCTGGCAGTTCGACAAGCAATAAAACCACGGGTACCCTCCCATAGAACCCGTACACTGAACACATGCCTAGTTCGCCACCCACTCCAAACATCATAGTCCACGCTCCAAACTCATCGTCCCTCCATAGTTTCCAACAGGAGAAAATAAATCCAAAAATGTGTCAGTTAACCCCCAGGATGAACCAACTGACCCTCAACTGTGGAAACAATAATAACAGAGAACCTTGAAACAAGTGTGATAAGCCTCTGGCTGTTCGGCAAGCAATAAAACCCAAGGGAACTGTCCTCGTAGAACTCTGTACTGAACACATGCTTACTACACCACTCGCTCCTAACACCGTGATCCAAGATCCAAGGTCAACATGGTAGATCAATGACAAAGGCCAGCCCCAAAACATCTTCGTCATGAGCTTCTACTAGAACATAGACAAACAAGTAAGCCCAAGGGAACCCTCCCAATAGAACCCTGTAATCTGAACACATGTCCAATCCGCTCAAAGCTCTCCCGAAGAAACTTCGGACCACAGAAACTTGAACCATCAATCAAGGTTACTATGCCATTAGGCCCTCAAGTCAATCTCTACCAAACGCCGAAAATTCAGCCATAACCAAATTCCAGATACGCCACCATAACCAAACAGGATAAAAAATAGAATCCGAGGCCCGCTGTTATGGCTATAAATCCATAAATTCGGCCCTCAATGAGAACCATTTGAAATAAACTAATTGGATCACCAAATGAGTGCCAAGGCCCAACAAAATTAGGCCCACTAAAAAGGCCCCTCAGAATGTAATAAATTAACTATGAGCCATATGTTGCAGCACCCAAACCAAAGTCTATACATCAGATTTTGGCCCACCAATAGGGTACATGGTCCACCAAGATTAAGACCACGTGGACTTTTTAACCATCCCAAGATTCCAAAACCTTTGTGGTCCTCTAAATGCACAAGTAGAAGCCCAGCAAGAAAAGTAACAACAATTGATTTCTCTCGTGTAAAGAGCTGAAATATAAGTACTGATGGTAGTGCTCAAAATATATTGTAGAGTGCACTACAGCTGTATATTTTTGTGTTATAAATCTGTTGGTCCTCTTCCCAACAAAAGCAATACGTACGTGGTGGCCCTGCCCCAAAATCCATATACTGTGCACATAAAAAATGGGTCCCCCTTGTACCCGCTGGTGCTAACAGCTAGCACTAATCATGGAAATTTTTGTACCCGCTGGTGAGAAAACCTGTAAAGGAAGTTGGAGCCATGTGCTCTCTAACAAACATGGCCCACTCTCACAGATTTGCAGCGTGAGTAACACCTCCTTCATTTTCTTCATTTTGTATCAATTAGCAGAATTAACAATTTCCAGAACAATTTCTAAAAATCATTAAGAGCAAGGATCGGAAATACCTCTCAGTTGAATCCGTCCAGACCCAGCTCATAATCCTTTTTGTACTTGTTCCAAACTAGCTCAATTGCAGACGGTGAACTCAGATGAAATCTGGAACTGATGATGCGGAGTGCTGTCCTTCAATCGGTAGGTTTGTACCCATATTTGGACCACGAACTCCATGTTTGTTGATGTGGCTCATCCCTGATGTCGGACCCCTTCAGCCCACTACCAAATGCTCTCTCTAGTTTTGTTGATGGATTGTTAACCAGAAGTTGATGGCTGAGTCTCCATCTCCACACACAGATTCTGGGGTTGAAACATCCCCAAAACCCATCTGGACCTTCGAGAATGAATGGATTGTTGATGTTTGCCTTTCTCATACGAGAATGAATGGGATTTTTAGATTGTAAAGTGATGGTGGAATTGGATAGGCAGCCAACAAGAGGGTTGAAGCCGGATCTGAAAATTTTTTTGGGGTGGGGGAGGAAGCTCTCAACCCCTTCCCTACCATTAACTGCAAGCTAGGTTACATGTGGATAAAGCTACTGAGAAGCAACAGAGGTTAGATTTTGCTCGCATCTGCATTGAGGTTAATGCTGAATCTGATCTCCCTGATGAAATCCAAATCATAGTGAAGGGTGAATCTATATTGGTTCACTTGGAATACCAATGGCTCCCTTCCAGATGTGCCAAGTGCAAAGTCTTTGGGCACTCTTGTACTCCAAAACCTGATGCCAAGGCCAGCACCTCTAATAATGTTTGGCAAGTTATAGGAAAGCCACCAAAGGATGAAGAGGCTCCACAAAAGTCTGCAAATCAGCAAGTCACAAGTCCAGGGAATGGTAAAGGACCCCAGCCCACTAGGCCTGACGAGGAATGGAAGAAGATAGGGAAAGCCCTTGGAGGTGGTGGGGGAGTTCTTGAAGCGCTCTCTAAAGTGGTCCCAAATGTCACAGGGTATCCTTTATTGTTCAACTAGTTGGAGTGATGTACGAGGATACTCAAAGTGAAGGCTCAGAAATCCTTGCTGATGAATGCCCATTCTCAGGGACAAACTCAGAGGCAACTCCCTATACACTTAACTCCAACAGTACCAGTGCAATAACTATTGCTAATTCTCAACCATTAGAAGTTGATGCCACCAGTAGAGGGGGCAGTGCCAAGCCTCCTTTTAATCTTCACCACAAACCCCCAAATTTACCTTCTACTGCCCGTTAGGACCAGGGGCTTTGCTGGGATTAGGAGACATGAATGTCTCTTTGATTTCTTGATTGGAGATCTCAGAAATCATGGCATCTCTATGGGAATCCAATAGTCTGGTGGATATCAACTGATTAACCCTAGAAGATCCAGAATAATCTGAGGCATGGACAGTACCCAAAAGGGAGGTATAATAGTCTACAAAGGTAGATTTAACCTCGACAGGATCATGTGTGATGGTACCATTGGGAAGGACCAGACTAGTGATTTTATTCCTGTTCCTATTATGAGATATGGATTTAAAGATATAGGAAGGACATTGCGGCCCCCTTTTATTTCACGCAATTTTCTTTTCTTTTTCTTGGTCCTCCCTGGGGTATGCTCCTTGTAGGCTGTATATTCTTTTGCCTCCTTTTTATTTCACGCTAAATTACCCAAAAAAAAAAAAATTTCACAAATCCCATGTTTTCTGACCTAGCCTAAGGGGGGTGTCCCTTGGCATGTTTGACCCCCTTGGGGAGGGGGCTTCCTCCCAGGTGTGCTTGTCCATTTCAAGTCCATTTGCAAGCCATTTCACAAGCTCAACGATGATAATACACCTTGCTACTGCACCCATTGTTGCTGCTCTTTCCCTTGCTGCTGCTGTGCTATTCAATGGGCCAGCATCATAGCTATATCCTGTTGCAGCTTTTGCCATACGAAGGAATCCCATGATCACCTATGCTTGTGATCATCCAACACCAATTGCCGCTGTGTTACTGCCTCTGTAATGTTGCCATCGAGAAGTGATATTCCTTGTATATTTTGTCAATGTTCCTTGATCATCTTGTTAGAAGGTTAAGGAACATTTGTTTCATTTACACCTACTTCCTTGTAGCCTCTTGGCATAAGTATTCCATGGTTCTTATATTTTCTTTTCTTTCTTTTCTTTTGTTTTGTCCTCCTGGGGTATGCCCCTTGTAGGCTGTATATTCTTTTTTCCTCTTTTATTTTCAAGCTTATTTATCCAAAAAAAAAAAGTACATTGATCCAGGATCCCCTTTGCCACTACTGGATGACTGATGTGGAGGTTTATGGGTTGGAGTTTGGACTGGAACAAATGGTGGTTTTGGATCAGGTGCCAACTCTCCTCTAGCTATCAGTTGAGCATCCTCCTTCATAGAAGAGCCAATCTCATAAACCCCCTCATTAGTTGCTGAAATACTTGTCCCCGAAGCACTTGATGGGCAGAAGACAGAAGAGTTGAGAGCTTCTCTCTCTAGAAATTCTAGAGAGAGACTAGAGAGAGAATGCACTCCTCTTATTCCAATCAAATTTTTTGGTCTTCTACATCCATATCACAAATCCCATCCTGTAATGGCTACACCCGTTGGTTGAAATGGAATGGCTCGACTGTCACAAGAATTTTTTGTATCTCTATTCAAGATTCACTCTCGCTAAGTGAAGATGGTGTCACGGCGATGGGAGCAATTTCCCGTTTGGGTCTTGATCTGCTGAGGTCGTCTATATCTTGTGGTGTATTGCTCATCCTTTCGAACTTACTGGTGTAGTCTGCACAAAGAAATGGGTTTCGAGTGAAGCCGTACTGTGCTGAGGTCGGGATTCCATGAATGAGCAATCATTTTAGGTCTCGTATTGAAGATCTGATGATGCAACTGCTCGGGTTCTGGTTTAACCCCCAGTTCCACTTGCAAATAGTGAGAGCTCTAATTATCCACAGTTTTGGTTCTTGGGTACCAAACCCACATTCAGTTCAAAAAGGAGATCTTGGTATGCCATTGCTTCTGGATGAATATGGGGATCTCTTTTTTTTTATCACAATATGGGGATCTCACTTTGGAGGTCCAAACTGTGGCTATTTGACATATAATGGGTCATCCGAATACATCAATTTTCGAGGTAATTTGATTTCATTCACAGTTTTATTTTCCGGTTAAACTCCGGTGAACTTTGTACCTTGTTCAATTCTAGTTCAGAAGGGTCTAAAGAGATGAGAGTGGGCCTCACACTCCATATTCTCGATTTGGCCTATTGGTCCGGGAAAACATGGTGCGGCTCTGTCCCACCGTCTGTGATACTTAAAGTGAAATTTTCAACTAGCTACACGTGATCCACAGCTGTCTTTGAATTTGACAAAAGAAAGGTGAAAGGGTTATGGGTTGTCTTTTCTTCACAGATGGCGCTCCTGTACCTTATTCACAATTTTGGGATATCCTTACAGTTGTTTTCGTTTTCATTTTATTAGAGATGGCCAGTGTATTGGTCAAACTAGTTGAAAAAACCGTGGACTATTAACCAGTTTCCTGGCAAGTGTGGGACCAGGTTCTTTATGGTAGGTGAATGTGCTCCACGCACCAATTTGGGGCTGGTGCAATTTACGGTTCACAGACACAGTGGTCTATGGGCCCACACTTTTGCAACTTGAAAACACATGGGATCAAAGGTTGTAGCTGCTCGGTTGTGAATTTCAACAGCTGGTCACATGCGGTCAAGGGGTCCCATTACTTGGTCATGGAGTTGTGTTAGAACAGTGGAATTAGAATTTAATTTGGCTCACTTGCACACGTTTATGGATCTATTTTCCCCTGCGTGGTAATGGTTGCATTTGGAATTTGGTTGTGGCTGATTTTTGGCGTTTGGTGGAGATTGACTTCGGTCCGAAGGTGTGGTTACTTAGGTTGATGGGCCAAGTTTCTGCGGGCTAGAGTTGTCCGAGGGGGACGGAGTATACTCTAGGGTTGGCCCTAGTCATGGTTCTACCTTAGCACGGTTTGGAGGTCTCATCCACCTCTGACCCTGAGTTCCATTTGCATTGCACTATTTTCATTACAGCTGGGCACTTTTTGGATTTATTCCTTTATCACATTTTATGGCTCTATTTTCTCCTGCTTGGTGGTGGTTGTGCGATCGGAGTTTGGTTGTGGCTGTTTTCGGCGTTTGGTGGATTTTGACTTAGGTCCAAAGGCGTTGTTACTTTGGAGTGATGGACCGAGTTTCTGCGGGCTGGGGTTCTCCAAAGGGGACGGAGTTTACTCTAGGGCTGACCCTAGTCATGGTTCTACCTTAGCACGGTTTGGAGGTCTCATCCACCTCTGACCCCGAGCTCTTTCTGCATGTACCGCTTTCATTACAGGGGGCACTGTTACATTTACCGGGTGTTGGTTATATGGATTTGGATAGTTGCACTGTTTGGTTGATTGTGTGTGTTCAGAGCCCGATGGCGGAGATTACCATTAGATGTGTTCTACATAGTGGTGACTTGGTTTTCTTTGTTCCGGGGTTTATTCCTTGGGGTTGGCTCTGTCAATCATGATCTTTAGCTTGGTTGGGGAATTCACCTATCTCTTTTTTTTTTTTTTGGGTAATTCAGCTTGAAATTAAAAGGGGTTAAGCGAATGTACAGCCTACAAGGGGCATACCCCAGGGAGGACTAAACGAAAATAAAGAAAAGAAAGAAAAAAGTGCGTGTTCCCCGACACAACCCGCCGGGGTGGAAAAATAAAAGTCCTAGCACAACCCGCCAGGTTAGGGATAAAATGAACAAAATTTCCTAATTGTGTAAACCGGATGGTGATAATTGTGGTCCACTGTGGTCCCAACTTTGCTTAAAAGGGCACAAAGGCCAATTGATTTTGTACGGGCATAATAGTCACAACACTTGCACTCCTAGGGATTCCCCAAGTAGATAGTGGGGCAGTGGACCCCTTTTGTGATGATCTTGAGTATGCATGCTGCAGCAACAGAACTTTTACAGCTGTGTACTACTTTCCAGCCTTTTCCGATTAATGTTGGCATGTAATGGTCCAGCAAAGGACCATGGTCACCCATTTTCCACAAACTTTACTCGATTGAGGTGTGTTTGGCTCCCCCAAACGTAGACTGATTAAACCACTTTTGAAAGTCTGATTGAAAGGGGCGTGGGCCCCACAATCTTCTTCCCCAGTAGAGAACATGAGGAACCCAGATTTCACACAAAAATTCCAAACAAAATTCCAGCCAACTGAAATAATTCAGTGGTTAGAAATTCAACATCAAAATCACTAATTAACTTGGGTCTATGTTAATTCCCAACAGGAAAATCCTCTGATGTAGAACAACCCTAAATGGGCGCAAGGAATTTCAACGGAATATATTCAAACACACAAGAAAAGGATATCAGTTCCAATACTGCCTAGGACTTACCTATGCGCCAGGATCCGCAGTGGTATTACCCCCTCCACCGTGACACCAACGACACATAATGAAAGGGAACTGATACGCGAGGAAGGCAGCAGCAGCACTAGAAGCTAAATCCCAAACTGTAGTGCGAGTGTATGTATTCCTTCTACAGATTCCGTTGCATTTGAGGATGACCCACAGTACTTGAGAGATGGTGAGGACGAACACGATCCCCAACTTTACCATGGTCTGGGAACAAACCCAGATAACAACCCAGATAGCAACAGCAGACATAAATAACCAAACGAGTAGAAGGAAGCAAACCCATACACAACAACAGATCTAGATTTACATTTCCAGAAGCACCAACACTACTCGTTGGTTTGATGGAGTGATTTGAAGAACAAACCTGCCCTTTGTGGATGAATATTTCCCATATCCCCATTTGAGACCTTTACTGGATACGTGAGTTGAAAAGCTCAGATAACAAATCTGACCCCTTCGTGGTCCGTTCACAGATCCCCTTTTGGTCGAAGACCTGATTGGAACTTCATCAAATCAACATCGTCCCTATCCACAGTGCCGATGAGTGTTGATGATCCAGATTGCAGCGGCTGACCCCTTTGTGGATGAATTTGGGAAGACCCTGACTGGAAACTCAGCAAAACGTCACTGTGGATTGACCCAGAATATGCTATTTCTGCTGGTAGTTGTTGCTATAAGGAGAGATAGACCTTGATTTGATTTCAATCGGAACAGTTGCAACTCGAGACGCCTTTTTGATGTGAGAAGCACGCTAACCCTTATGGAACTGGATTTTGCGGCCCTCCATGAAACCCAGATGGGTTTAATCGATCTGCTGTTGATTACCAGACCGCACCACCTCTGAAGTGAGGATGAGGCACAATCAAAGCCATCTGAAGATTAATTTGGTATGTGCGGTTTTTGAGCCCTAAACTTCAGGTCGCCTCAGATTCCCTTTTAATGATGTTCGTTGATGAAGATAGATACCTTAGACCCATAAGCCAGATGATGATGGATCATATAGAATCCATCTAGGTATGTGCGGTGATCGGAAAAGTGAGGACCCAAGGCCTCTGATGCTTCAGATCCCCTTATGCGAGTTTCTGATGCTCGCCTAGTATATGGATGAATCTTGAAATTGATAGAGCTACCCTGGAATCAAGATGATTTAGGGCGTGAATTGAAAATTTTGGATAGAAGTTCAGAGGAGTGCATTCTCTCTCTACTCTCTCTCTTGGTAGAGAGAGAAGCTCTCAACTCTAATTCACCTATCTCTAACCCTATCCTTGATATTATGATGCATCGCGGGCTATCCTTTTACTTTTATTATCTACTCTATCTCTTTGGGTGTTTGCGACGACTGTGATTCTTGGATGAGGGTGTTTACAGTTTCGGGTGGACTAGGTTATGTTCAGTGTAGGGTTCTATGGGGGGTTCCCTTGGGCTTTGCCGTTGTTCCACCTGAGATTCATACCCTTGGCGCCGAGATTTCTGTAGTTGTTGTTTTCGCTATGGAGGTCAGGCGGATCTTGAGCATATGAGTACCCTTACTTAGGTGAGGAATTTGACACTTCATCACTTAGTTATGTTCTTCCGCAAAGCCCATAATCACATTCCATACAGTGGAGCCTTTTAGGACTCACTACATGTTATTCACTTTTGTGCATGCTTTTCACGTTATCCTAGCCTTGCGGGTTGTGCACGGCATTACGCTTACCACATTATTGCATTTTTGCTTATTTACACAGCTATGCTGGCGGGATTTGCCAGTACTACTCATTTTCCCACCTCGGCGGGTTGTGCCGAGGACCACGCACTTTTTTCTTTTCTTTCTTTTTCATTTTTTCCTCCCAGGGGTATGCCCCTTTGTAGGCTGTACATTCGCTTAACCTCTTTTAATTTCAAGCTTATTTACCCCAAAAAAAAAAACCACAGTGGAAGGGACCATCGTGGTAACAACATCAAGAGCTGCACTTCTCCCTTGTGTCAGAGCCTCCATTACTCTACTTTGGACCACAGGATCCTTATTAGAAATCTGGGCTACTACAGACTGTTTTCCCAAACCTGCCTCTGCTTCACTTGAAGAAATAGGAGCTAGTGTTGGAGAGCATTTATGACCAAATACTTTGCATTCTGTGCACTTGGCTGGAAGCCACTGATACTCCACCTGAATTACCACGGATTCTCCATTCGCTTTAACTACCACCTCATTCGGAAGTTCATCTCCTGCCGAAATCTCCACACACACCCTTGCAAAGTCCAGTCTTTTTTTATTTGCTGTGGCATTATCTACATGAATAGGCCTCCCAATTGCACTGGCAATACGGCTAAAACCTGATGCAGTCCAGCACTCTAAGGGTAACTTGTGCAATTTAACCCATGCTGGTATTGAAGAGGGGTGAGTCCAGCACTCTAAGGGTAACTTGTCCAATCAGTGGGCACCAGATACCGCCTAGAAAAGAACAACTTAGTAGCTTCATCTTTGAAAACAAAGAAAAAGCAAGCCCCTATTTGCTTGATAGAGATAGGAGCATTCTCCTTCCAAACAGCACGAGTTGTGGCGCACAACAAATTATATGGCATCTTGCCATCTAGAAAGTAACCTAATAAGCAGTGGGTCCAAGAGTTTGTATCCATATCTGATTCATCTAATTCAACAACTGCTTCTTTACCTCGTTGCATCTCTGGGTAATGCTCCAGCTTCATCATCTTAGAAGGAGCCTGAGCTTTGAACAGCGAAGTCCAATTTGGAGGTTTCTCAGATTTTTGATTGGGTTTCAAATCCGTCTGAGAGGGTTTTGCTTCATTCTTGGTTTGAGAAGACTCTGGAGAGTCCTCAACCACGACAAAGTCCCCTTCAAGATATTGTGATGGTGACTTTGAGATGGGAAGACCCTCTTGGAGATACTTAATCTGAGTTGTGAGTTGGGAAAGATCAACCTTCACACCTGATTTCTTTTTTTTTTGATAAATAAGCTTGAAATAAAAAGAGGGCCAACCGAATATACAGCCTACAAGGGGCATACCCCAGGAGGACAAAAGAAAGAAAAGAAAAAGAAAAGAAAAGAAAGTAAATGAGCTTACGCTAACTGGCTACACGGAGCAATCCATGTGGTGTCAATGGGTGAAGTCCTACTTACTCAAGGGTAGAAGTTTTTGGAAAGTCAAAATACCCTCAAGCCCCTCGTGGACTTGGAGGAAATTACTCCAACTTCGCCCGATCATTCAACCCTTCATCAAATACCTAGTAGGGACTGGCTCCACTATATTCCTGTGGTATGACAACTGGCACCACTTTGGTCCTTTTGTGGACCACTTTGGTAGTCGTGTTGTTTATGACTCAGGCCTACCAGATGATGCCCTTGTCTCTACTATTCTGAGCACCTCTAACCAGTGGTCCTTTCCAGTTACCCAAACATGGGAATTGAATGAGATTAGAGCTCATCTCCCTGCTATTGATCCTCAATTGCCTCCTGGGGTTGACTTATGCAAATGGACTCTAACCCATGATGGTATGTTTTCCATTTCCTCTTTATGGGAGCAGCTAAGGACCAAGTATCCCATCATTGATTGGAACCACATTGTGTGGTTTCCATCCCATATTCCCAAATGTAGTCTGATAACTTGGATTGCCATCCAAAACAGACTGTCCACTGAGGATAGGCTTGTTCTCTTTGGGATTAAAACATCTTCCAATTGTAGCTTTTGCCCTGATGAAGAATCCCATGATCATATATTCTTCAACTGTCCTTTCACCAAGCAGGTGTGGGATACAGTGAGCTTTAAATCTCAACTCATCTGGCAGGCACCAAATTTATCCACTTTGGTCACCCAGATCTCTGCAATGAAAGGTAGAGGTCTTAGAAGTACCCTGGCTAAATTATCTTTTACTGTCTCTTTATACCATATTTGGTTAGAGAGAAATTTCAGAAAATTCCAGGGGGTGCAACTCAGTATATCCTCCATTGTGATAAAAATATGCACTGACATTAAGTATAAACTGATGTCCCTCCATAAATTCCCAAATGGATCATTATCATTATTGGAATCTTGGAATATACCAACTCATTGATTTTAAATCTATTTACTTTAAGGATTTTGGCTGCATTGTCACTGAATTAATCATCTTTTCTTAGACAGGTTTTCAGCAATTGCAGAGAGGTGGCATGTTTCTTTAATGACCCATTTGGGAAGTGTGAGAGTGCAGGTTAATTAGTTGTAAAGGTTGCAGGGCTGCTCATTGCTAGTTGACCCTCAATGTTGCACAGTTCAAAGTGATGTGGTAAGAGGTGAAGTTAGTACTGGCAGATGAGATTCAGAAATGAGGTCTACTAAGGTAGCCTAGACTTCCATGAGGCAGATGGGATCTCCAATATGCAAACAGAATGCTATCAAATGTTAAAAGGGAGGCAACTCTTCATCACTGTTGTTTTTTTGGGTAAATAAAGCTTGAAATAGAAAAGGGGCTAACCGGATATACAGCCTACAAGGGGCATACCCCAAGAGGACAAAAGAGAAACAAAACATCACTGTTGTTATGTGGGTTGCAAGGGCTGTTGCAATCTGCTACTGCTAGTGTACTGTTTTTTTGGGTAAATAAGCATGAAATAGAAAAAAGGCTAAGCGGATATACAGCCTACAAGGGGCATACCCCAGGAGGACAAAAGGAAAACAAAGGAATGGAAACAAAAGAAAAGAAACAAAAGGATGGCCAACAAGGCTACAATGGGCTACAATGGGGATAAGGAGAACTAAATTAGAACTAGTTACAAAACTATAAACTAAATGTTTCTAAGCCATCTAAGGAGATGGGGGAGAAACATCCAAAAGTGAGTATATCTGGGAGCAGCATCAAGTACCAACTGGACTTGGACCAGCTTGATCATAGACCTAGATGCTTGAGACTTGAATCTTGAAACTGAGAGTAGGCCTTGGAGTAACTTGGGGTGAACTTGAAGTATTGAGCCTGCTTGATCATAATCCTAGATGCTTGAGACTTGAACATGAGACTTGAAACTTGAATCATGAAACTGAGAGTAAGACCTTGGAGTAACTTGGGATGAACTTGAGAGTGTTGAGCCTGATAAAGTAATAGGCTAGAGTAGGGAGGAAAGGCCCCCTCCCAGAAGGGACTAAAACTTGCCATGGGACAGCCCCCCTTGGCTAGGCCAGGAATCTCAACATCGTGGATGCTGATCAGACACACAACAGTCCAGATGATACCAACCTACTCTAATCAGTCACACAATAGTCCAAAAGTGCAGCAATAGCACCGTACATCAATATAGCATTGTGGCAGTAGTAGTAAAGTGCAAAATATTGAACAAAATTTAAGCTAACAAAGAACAAAATATGTTGATTGCAACAACCTTTGCAATATTGAACAAAAATTTGCAGTATGGACAGCAGTAGCAGAGAGATTGCAAAAATGGTGGGGGTTGAGAGCTTCTCTCTCTAGAGAATGCACTCCCCCCACCCAAATTCTGCCAGTTATTTTTATTACCTGCCCCAATCTTTCAGATTGAAGGCGTATCAAACTATCAATCTCTTTGGAGATTCACTTGAGTACACAGCAAAAAAGGGGATCTGCTCTGAAACCCTTTTTGTTCGATCACCAGACATCTCACGCCAATTTCAAACCCTTCAGTCATCATGATTCAAAGGGCAGCAGCAAAAATCAAAGGGGATCTGAGATTTTCGTCAACCAATTCGTGGCTTACTTCTCAACAACGCTGTTTGAAAGGGGATCTGGTAAGGAATTTTTTTTCGATATGCTCAAAAGGGGAGTTGAAGCAGAGTTCGTCTTCACCTTTCCACTGGTATTCAAAATCAAAAGGGGATCTCATTCTCTGCTACTCGACTCGGAACCCAATGGATCAACATAGTTCTGTTCGTTGGGTATCAGAGGTTATCATGGCTCAACCATGGGTCTCGGAGCCATACTATGCGCGCCATTTCTGCAGAAACTCACAAAGGGGATCTGGAAATCCAGAAACCCTAAATTGTTCAGTCCATCCACAAATCGAGGTAAACACCTCAATCAAAACGAGATGTTATCATGCTCTAGGTCCATTTCACCTCCATCGGTGATTTCTACGGTCTGATGGAGACCTCGTTCATGGCTATATCGGTCTTGGAATCTTCAGAAAATCCATGGTTATTCGGGGTTATCAGTGGACAGTTCATCCCTCAGAGTGGGTACTTGTCCTCAAACGCAAAAGGGGTCTTTGAGGGGATATATGACTGCTTTGCAGATTGGAAGCTTAGTTTCTAGTGCTGCTGCGATGTTACCTCGCGTATCAGTTCTCTTCCGCTATGTGTCGGTGGTGTCACGGTGGAAGGGGTCATTCCATTGCGGATCCTGGCGCTTCATAGGTATGTTTATGGCAGTTTCGATCTGGGCTTCCCTTCTTATGCATTTGTATCTATTTCTTTAGAGATCCTTGAACTTCATTCTAGGTCTGTTATATTTATCGAGGATCATTTGTACCCTAATTCCACAAATTATTTGGGTTTTCTTGGATTATTTGGTTGGAGCATATTTCGGATATATGGAATCGATGGATTTCGTTCTTCATTTTCTGGGTTTTGATTTGTTTGGAGCGAGCAAGTTCTGCGTGTTCTGACTCTGATGAACCCCAGAGAAACCAATCATGATAGGGTTAACTCCGATGGGGTCTCATCTGCAAGGGGGTCTGGTTATCCAGGTGATTCAGTCCCTACATCATACACGCCACACCAGATATGTTCTACAGCTGCCCTCTCATCTTGCAATTGATGTACCTCCTGTTTGATTCGAAGGTGTTCTACCCCCATAAATATTCAATCCAGCCATTCTCGCTAAGTGACTGAGAGTCCGGCGGTGGGGGCAATCCCCGTCTGGTCTGGTTTGATGAAATTTGTGGGGTGGATGTTTCTTCCGGTCGAGCTATCAGAGGTGTTTGCTCAGGTTGGGTTCCTGCAGATTCATTATCAAGAACCTCTTACATCACTCAAGCACTTTGTACAACAGCCCTTGTACAACAGCCCAAGTGATGATCAGTACAACAGCCCTTGTACTGATTCAAAGATGCTTGCAAATTAGAAATCTGTAAACCTGAATCCTGAGCCTTGAGTTGCAAAAAGGGAGGGGGTTGAGAGTTCATCAATGGAGTGGGTGTAATTGAAACTCCTATGGAGTTATTCGACAGAAACAAAGCAATATGCTGGAAGACTACTCGGTCAAATGGGACTCAAATTGTAAACTTCATTTCGGATTTTGTGGGTTCTTCTGCCCAGTTTAACAGATTTATGTCTACTGCTTTATGCATATTATTACCGTACCTTCGCTTAGTTATTCTTATGCCGCGCGGGATGTGTCGGTACTCATTATTTTCCCACCCCGGCGGGTTGTGCCGGGGACCACGCATGTTTTTCTTTTTCTTTTTTTCATTTTGTCCTTCCTGGGGTATGCCCCTTGTAGGCTGTACATTCGCTTAACCTCTTTTAATTTCAAGCTAATTTATCCAAAAAAAAAAGCAGAGAGATTGCAACAACCCTTGCAACCCTCAAACAACAAAATATGCAAAATTAAACAGAAGCAGGTTGCAACAGCCCTTGCAACCCATAACCAACAGAATATACAGTACATCAAATGAAAAAGGATAAGGAGAACCTATTAACAACCGCAGCAATATCCAGCAGCAATGAATCTGCCAAAGTATCCAGCAGCAAGCAAACTGCTGCAGCATAATGCAGTAAGCCCCTGGATATTTGTTAACAACCACAGCAGTACAGCAGCAACAGTGGCCACACACATGCTAGGATTTCTGCTAGAGATCTGCACAAGTGGCATTAGTACAAAACATAGTGTTCATGAATTAAGATCCCATTTCCTGAGGAGCCATTGGGATTGATGTCCTTGAGGAAGTTCCTTTAGGGACATCAGCCTACGTCTCATCATAGAATAGATCTTGTGGACCTGCTCAGTACAAAACACATTTTGAAATTTCCTTTGGTTCCTTTCAATCCACAAATGATATATGGAAGTGGTAAAAGCAAGTTTAATTATGAGGGTTTTAAGTGATCTGCCCTTGATGGAGGATATAAAAGATATCCAGCTGGACCAGGGTTTGGAAGGCCAAGTCTCATTTAGAAGTTCAGTAATTTGGGACCAAACCTATGATGTGTAAGGACAGTTAAAAAATAAATGATCATGACTCTCATGTCCCTGACAGAAACTGCAGCAAGAGTGAGATTTGGTACCAAAAGTGACCAGTCTATCCTCAGTGTATAATCTATTTTGGATTGCCACCCAAACTATAAGACTGCACTTGGGTATGTGTCCAGAGAACCACAAACAATTATGCCATTGAACTTGGGGGAATTGTGTTCTCAAGTAATTCCACAAGGATGCAATGCTAAACTGACCATTATGAGTGAGCATCCACTTATGAGAGTCATCAATCCCATTAGGTTCAGGGAGGGAAGACATGCTGGATCTAATTTTATTGAGTTCAAGAGTTTGTGTAATGGGAAAATCCCATTGGGAATTTCTAATAATTGCTGAAACTCTTGAATCACTGGGGAGGCCTGAGTCATAGAGTACTCTAGAACCAAACTTCTCAGCAAGAGGGCCAAGAGGGTGCCAATTATCGTACCATAGAGAAGCAATTTGTCCATTGCCAATTATGGTTTTGATGTGAGGATGCACAATGGGTCTAAGATTAAGTAATTTCCTCCAAACCCATGATGGATTACTAGGCATTTTTACTTCCCAAAAGCTTTTCTTTTTTAATAAGTAGGATTTCACCCATTGGCACCACATGGACTGCTCTCCACCTGAAATAAGGAACCAAATGTGCTTAAAGATGCCAGCCTTATTCCAAATGTGCATTGATTTAAAACCCAACCCCCCCTCCTGCCGAGGTGAGCAAAGGTGCTCCCAGGATACCTTGGCACCAGTCTTTTTTAAATCCGGGCTAGACCAAAAGAAAGCTCTTAGGATTGACTCCACTTCCTTGATAACCCTTTTGGGAAGTATAAAGATAGATGACCAATACGTTTGCATAGAGAAGAGTATACTCTTGATGAGTTGCATTCAACCTGCATATGTAAGGTCTCTATTAGTCCAAGACTTAGTTTTAGAAGTGATTTTTGTCAATCAAAGGTTTACAATCAATATGCTTTAATTTGGTGGAAAGGAGGGGAACACCAAGGTATTTTATAGGGAGAGAACCTTCATTAAATCCAAGTAGGGCAAGGATTTCCCCCCTGGTTGTGGTATTAACCCCAGAGAAGAAAACATTACTCTTACCAGAGCTGGGGGCAAGCCCAGATAGAGCTTCAAATTCTAACAGGGAATCTTTGATATGCTTGATGGAACTCAAATCTCCTTTACAGAAGATCATGAGGTCATCAGCAAAACAAAGATTGATTATTTTTGTTTGCTCACACCTCCAGTGATAGTGAAAATCAGGAAGGTGAGCTTTCTCTTTCAAGATGCAAGTCAATGTCTCCATGACAATGACAAATAGGTAGGAGGAGAGAGGATCCCCTTGGCGAAGGCCTCTTTTACCTAGTATTTGGCCAGAAGGTTCACCATTAATGTTGAGACTATAACTTGCAGTGGACACACAAGCCTAGATCCATTGGATCATTTTAGGGTGAAAATTCATGCTATCAAGAATATCCCAGAGGAAGTCCCATCTGACATTGTCATAAGCCTTCATTATATCAACCTTTAATGCACATCTAGGAGTGGGAGAACATGTGTGGTATCCTCTCATGAGTTCTTGAGTAAGAAATATGTTGTCAGCAATTCTCCTACCTTTAACAAAGCCAGATTGCACTGGATCAATGAGAGAGGGAAGAGCAAGTTGGAGCCTTTTAGCCAATATCTTGGCAATGCATTTATATATAGTGTTACAACAAGATATTGGTCTAAAATCTCCAACTTTGGATGGATTAGGCACTTTAGGTACTAGAGCAACAATGGTTGAATTGACTTTCCTCAAGAGCTTACCAGAAAAGAAGTTTTTGATGGCTGCTATGACATCATGTCCAATTATAGGCCAAGCCTTCTGGAAGAAGGCAGCATTGTAGCCATTAGGCCCAGGAGCTTTATGGGGATTAAGGGACAGGAAAGTGTCCCTAATTTCAGTATCAGTTACTTCTTGTATCATGCCAACACTCTGATCAGTACTCAATTTATTGGTGATTAGCTGCTCAACCCTAGCAGTCCCAGAGTATGGGGATACATGAGGAGTACCCAGAAGGTTTGTATAGAAGTTAACAAAAGCCCCTTTGATCTCCTTGGGATCATGTGTAACAGTAGAATCACTAAGGGTCAGAGTAGTGATTTTACTCCTGTTTCTGGAGTTGTTAATGGACTTGAAAAAGAAGGAGGTACACTGATCCCCAAGTTTGAGCCACTGAATTCTAGACTTTTGTCTAGCAAGACTTTCTTCAGCTCTAGCCATGACCACATACTGTTTATATATTTTCCTCTCCTGGGATTGAATGAGTGGGTTGGATGGATCAGACCCTAACTGTTTCTGGAGGATATCCAGCTGCTGTTTAGTATCAAGAACTCTTTCAGAGATAGAGCTAAATTCTTTGGAATTGAGAGTTTTGAGATCCGCCTGTAGGATCCTAAGCTTCTCAACAATGCGGTACATGGGATTGCCTAATATGACCCCCCTCCACACCTTCTGGACAATGGTGAGGAATTGGGGATGCTCAGCCAGAAAATCAAAGAATCTGAAAGGTCTAGGAGTTCTCTTAGGAGGTGGGGTAAGGTGAACTAAAGCTGGAGAATGGTTAGAAATACCCGGATTGGGAAAATAGGCACTTGAATGATGAAAGGAGCTAGTCCAACTATCATTAACAAGAACTCTATTAGACCAGGTAAAGAAACACCCTGAGTACCTAAGATCATCAAGTTCAGTATTGTATAGGCAGGAGTTAAAATCATCCATGTAAGAGTGCCATTGAGTATTAGCACTAGATTTTTCTTGGGGATTTCTGATAGAATTGAAATTCCCGAGAACAATCCATGGACTGATGCTTTTGAAATTGACCAGAGAATGCCAAAGGTCCTGTCTCTCAATGTAGGTGTTGGCCCCATACACAAAGGTAGCAAAAAAACTAATATCACTATTTAGCACACCAATCTCACAATGTATAAATTGGGCAGACTGTTTTACAGGATTGACAGTCAAGATCATTGGGTCCCAACAAACAAAGATCCTCCCGATTGGAGCATAGTCATAATTATGAGTGTAGCACCAATTGGGACAGATAAATTTCAAAATCCTATCTTTTTTTTTTTTTTGGGTAAATAAGCTTGAAATATAAAAAAGGCTAAGCGGATATACAGCCTACAAGGGGCATACCCCAGGAGGACAAAAGAAAACAATGAAAGAAAAGAAACAAAAGGATGGCCAACAAGGCTACAATGGGGAGGGATAATTGACAAACTTAGTAAAGGTTAAAACCTAGTAACATGAAATGGTTAACTAAATGTTTCAAGGCCATCTAAGGAGATGGAGGAGAAACATACAAAAGGAATTGTACAACTGAATTGAAGCTTGAAACTGCAGCAGCACAGAACCTGCAGCTCTCGGGATCACAATATGCAGCAGAAGAATGCAACTCAGTAGTGAAATTTGGCATGACCTCTTGGCAATTAGGACAACTACCACAGATCCCATAGCAACACAGAGGATGCAACATTATAGCACGCAAGAACACACTACTTGATTGTGAGTTTCTGAAAATTTGGTTGCCTAAGTAGAAGGCAGCCACAAACAACTCAGAATCAGAGCCTTAAATGGTGATCAAAAGATGCAGATGGGTAACAAGCGGGGCAAGTTCCTTGGACATGAGTCTTGAAGCTTGATCAATGAAATGGATGCTTGAACATGAAATAAGTCAATGATTGGGAGGAAGCCCCCTCCCAGAAGGGGATCATACATGCCAGGGACAACCCCCCAAGGCTAGGCCTAATCTCGTGGATGCTGATCAGACACACAGCAGTCCAGATGAGACCATAGCTGATCAGTACTGGACTAAAAACTGCAGTAGCAGTGGCAGATTCCGTGTCACAATGGGGTTCAAAGCAATAGTAACAACACAATAGTATCAACAATTGCTATAGTAACAGCGGATTGCAACAGCCCTTAAGGATAGATTATTGTTTTTCAAAAAAGACTTAGCTTCCTTTTGTTTAAGAGGATCATTGAGACCTCTTAAATTCCAAAAACCTATGTGCATTGTAGGGCAAGTCATATAATTATTGAAAACGGTAAAGGCATTGAATGGGAAGTAGTATGCCCAAAAGGATATAGGTTTGCTGCATCAATGCTTATTTGAGAGGGCTGATGGCTTGCCCTTATTATGCTTTTTCCCCTTTTTCTTGCTTGAATTGGATCTGAATTCTCCTATCTCCCTTGATGCCTCCTTGTTTCCGGCAGAGGTGCCTTGAACTGGCCCAGGGTCAGGAGCTAGAAATGGAACACCACAGTCAGCTTCTATTTCTTCAATCTCCTCAGAGGAGTCCTCAGCTTCACCAATATTAGCTGCTTCCATTATATCTCCTCCTTTACTTCCTTTTTGAGGAACAATAGGAGTTAGTTCTACACAAGATTAAGGCAACGAAGTAGAGGCTTCCACCCCTCTGGTAACAGCATCTAATGCAGTACTACCTCCTTTCCCCAATGCCAATTGCACCTGATGTTGAACGATAGGGTCCTTATTGGAGATATGTGGCTATTTTCCAATTGTTTGCCAAGTTTCCTCTGGAATAGGTGGAGTTGGGACTGCTTTTGGGGAACATCTGTGCCCAAAAACTTTACATTCAAAGCATTGAGGGGGTAACCATTGGTATTCCACCCTAATTGTCACGGATTCACCATTTGCTCTTACTACGACTTCATCTGGTAGATCATCACCTGCATTTATTTCAACACAAATTCGTGCAAAATCCAGCCTCTTCTTACCCGCTGTAGCCTCATCTACATGTATAGGTCTTCCAATAGAGCTGGCAATACGACTGAGAGCCAATTCTGACCACCATTCAAGGGGAAGCTTGTGCAATTTAATCCAAGCTGGGATTGAAGAGGGATGCTTAGCATTGGGAACTAACATCCTCCTCCAGTCAGTGAGTACGAGATATCTCCTAGAGAAAAAATAGGGTCCTCCTTCTAGGATTTGCAATTTAGTGGCTTCATCCCCGAACTCGAAGAAGAAACAGTTTCCTATTTGCTTGATGGACTTAGGCGCATTTTCCTTCCATATCGCACGTGCCGTGGCACACAGCAGGTTGTATGGCATTTTTCCATCAAGGAAATATCCAAACAAACAGTGATTCCAAGAATTTGTGTCTAAATCAGTGTCATCAAGCTCGACTACAGGGTCTTTTCCTTGCCGCATCTCCGGAAAGTGCTCTAGTTTCATGGTTTTTGAAGGTGCTTGTGCCTTGAACAGTGCTGACCATTTTTGTGTTGGTTTAGCAGTGACCATGGGATCAGTATTCTGATTTAGGTGAGGGGTGTTACCCTTAGTTTCAATAAACTCTCCATCCAGATGTACATCAACACTAGAGGACTCATTATTAGGGTTAGCGTAATCTTCATGTACCTGTAGGATATGGGATTTGAGGCGAGAGAAACTGATATTCACCCCGGATTTGTGCATTTCATCCTCCAGTAACTCCACAAGCGATGAAATACGATCCTTGCTGGCTTGATTTTCCCCTTCCTGCTGAAAGACATCTTGCAATTTGCGTGCAGGGGTAGTGCGATCTGGGCTTGGCGTTTTAGGTTGGCTTAGTGATGGATCAGTGGGTTTGATAGTTAAAGGAGTAGAAAAATTAGGGCTTTTTGTGAAAATGGGTAGTTGTGAAGGGATATGAGAGTGATGAGCATCTGGGTTGGTTGTGAGGTTTGGGTTCGTGTTCAATTTAGACCGTGGTGGGTAGACATTCGACTGAACGATGCTAGGTTTTGGTGTGAACTGGAGGGTAGCTGCACTTGGTGGAGTATCGCGCACATCAGTGCACACTTCAGAGTAGAGTTGGGAAGTGGTTATGGTGGATGAACCACCCATCTGAGGTTTACCCACTTCTTCTGCGTTTGAGATGTGAGAGAGATGAGCATCGGAGATGACTCTGCTAGTAGGAGGTTGTGCGTTGCCCTTCTTTCATTGTTGTTATGTGGGTTGCAAGGGCTGCTGCTAGTGTCATAACTTCATACTTTATGCTTAATCTGTTATAATTGCTTGTTCGGGTTGCAAGGGCTGTTGCAATCCGATGCTACTTTTGCAATTTGTTGTTACTCTTGATTGTTGCTATAGAACCCCACTGGACAGATGGTACTTCCCTTTTGTGAATGTCTAGCCTGTGTTTAGTACATCTGTCCACAGAACCTGCCCCGAATGTTATGGACAGAGCCCAATTTCATGGCAGATTTATATGGTTCCTGTCCAATCGATTGTCGGACCAAATGCAATAGGTGTTGCCATGAATTCAGATTGCTGCATATGAACCAACTGCAGCATATGATCCCAGTTTTGGTTGCTGTTTAACTGATTTTGGACTACGGCATTGCTGTTTAAATTATGGGCTGACACTTGTATGTCGGGTTTGCCAATTTACAGCCAAAATGCTGCCCTATTTCCTCAAATTTTCTATTAGATCTGCTGCTCTGACTTGGTTGAGCTCAGGTGTGTTGGCCTAGCCTTGGGGGGATGTCCCTTGGCACGTATGAACCCCTTGGGGAGGGGGCGTCCTCCCATACCCGCACTGTAGGGGAAATTTTCCCATTTAACGGGTTCCTAGCTAGATGGGGGATGTCCTCTAGCATTATTCTGGAGGGGGTGTTCCCATATTCACCTCCACATACTTCACCCTAGCCATCATCTTAGGGCCCTCTCAAGCTACTGGCCGTTCATCCATAGGATCAATTTTGCTCAAGCTCCAAGCTCAAGTTGAAGTCATAAATTAATTTTGAGGGAGTTTCTTCCTCTGTAATCCGGAAATCCAGTCTCCATGTTTTGGGTGTTTATCTTCCATCTCTTAGAAGGGACATAAACACTTATCTTATATTATTGTGTTTTACCCATTGTAGCCTTTGGGCCACCCTGCGTTATTTTATTTTTTTCCCTTTCTTTTCTTTTCCTTTCTTTTGTCCTCCTGGGGTATGCCCCTTGTAGGCTGTACATCCGGTTAGCCTTTTTTTCTATTTCAAGCTATATTTACCAAAAAAAAAAAAAAAGAAGGTGCGAGGTTAGGGTTTTTTGCCAATGCAAAAGAAAGAGCTTTTGTGGGTGTGGTATGTAGATTGGGAATTTCTGAAAAATCAGATGTTTTGAGACCAAAGGGGTAAATATGGTGCTTCTGCACCCATTTTCATCAACCTATCGCAGATTGCTCGAGCTTAGCAGAAGCAGCCCAGTTGGTACTTGCTGCTGCTCCCAGCTATACTCACTTTTGGATGTTTCTCCCCCATCTCCTTAGATGGTTTAGAAACATTTAGTTTAAAGTTTTGTAACTAGTTCTAATTTAGTTCTTATTTAGTCCACCTTAATTCCCCATTGTAGCCTTGTTGGCCATCCCTTTTGTTTCCTTTTCTTTTGTTTTCCTTTTGTCCTCCTGGGGTATGCCCCTTGTAGGCTGTATATCCGCTTAGCCTTTTTTCTATTTCAAGTTTATTTACCCCCCAAAAAAAAAAAATGTCGAGGGGTTTGAAAGTGCTAGATATGGTGGGTGAATCGGGCTTCTTCTGATTACTTAGCAACTTACCTCCAATTGATTGAGATCCAGTGCTGGGAGGTGTATCGCTAACATCAGGGCACAGATCTGCGAAGGCTTGAGGTGTGGATATGGCGGACTCTTGGACCCCCGATTGTGGGACTTGAACATATCTTAGGTTGGGTTGAGGATGAGATGCATATCTTTGCTTCATCCGAACTTCGTTTGAGTCTTTAGCAAGAGACAAAGATCCCTCTGTAGTGATGTTTGCAGGTGGTGAAGATGGTGTACTCGCCATATCTAGAGCTTTTAAGAATCACCTAAATCGCTAGGAGAGAGAGGCTCTGATGTGTTAATCTAGTATTTATATTACATTTTGTCAAGTGTTTCATGTCCATCTTTTATAGATGGTTAGGAAACACTTGTTAAGTTACGCATAGTTCCTTGTAGCCATTTGGCGTTAGATTTCCCTTTCCTTTCCTTTCTTTTCTTTTCTTTCCTCGGGTATGCCTAAGCCTCATCATTCGGCCCATGGGCCCGAAGCCCGCTAGGCCCGCCGGGCTTTATCCCAGCCCGACAAATGGGCGTGCTAGCCCAGCCCGGATTTTCCATGGGCTGGGCTTGGGCCTATATATTTTCTTGTTGCCCCGCCCGCCCATTAGCCTGCCCAGTAGCCCAGCCCGGCAGCCCGAGATACTAGCCCGCCCTGTAGCCCAGTTATGTTGATGCGCCAAAAAGTTAACATGATTGGTACACACTTGATTATTTTCTACCCATTTCCCACAGCATCACATGTTCTGCTGTGAATCTGAATTCTGATTTTTGATGTTCACGAATCACATCACATGTGAAAAAAAGTGGACAATTTAGGCATCAAGGCAAGTAGGCAACGACAATTTACTCTCCCAAGGGCCAAGTTGACTAGTCATTGGTACACTTGACTAGTCAGTAAGTATTCACTGTGGGAAAAAGTGGACAATTACCACCGTTGGATTGGATTTCTGCCCATTGCTTTTTCTTCCCGTTGCCCACCGATCTGCCCGTTGCCCAGCGTACAACCAAACCTCTCTACTATATTAAAGATATTCCTACTTTACCAATTCTAATTTTCTCTCAGACACCGATTGAAACTCTTTACCAATTCCATATTTCCATTGTCATTTTCTCTCAAGCACAACTCTCATTCTTTCAAGCACACGATTCTCATTCTCTCGAGTTGATCTTTGGATTTTCAGCAATCTTCGCCTCTGGCCGTCGGGCGTGGAGAGTTGGGGATTTTCGTCACTGATCACTGCTCTTTGGTGTGGGTTCATCACAAAACTTTGGTGTTTACCAACAATCTGCTCATTTGGAGACCTAGAGTAACAATTTCTCCCATAATCGATTTATTTGATTTGATTTGTTTTTTTCCTGCTGCAAGTTATCTTTCTTTGATTTGTTTTTTTTTTCTCTGTTTTTTTTTCCTATTAAAATTCGGTATGGCTAATAATGAATTTTCTGTGAACATAAACCTAGATCTAGAGGAAGAAAATGAGATAAATGAGATTGAATCACTGGGCTCACCAACTTCTCCAAACTTTTCTACCCAACCCGGTTCCATCTACTTCAACTACGAAAACACCTTCGAAATTAACATCTGCTGTTTGGAATTTTTTTGATAAACCTACTAAGGTTGTTATTGATGGTTTTTTTTTTTTTTTTTTTTTTGGGTAAATAAGCTTGAAATTAAAAGAGGCTAAGCGAATGTACAGCCTACAAGGGGCATACCCCAGGGAGGACAAAAAGAAAAGGAAAAAGAAAATGAAGGAAAGAAAGGTGCGTGGTCCCCGGCACAACCCGCCGGGGAGGGAAAATAATAATTGTTAGAAGGAAATGAAAACCAACACATCCCGTTGGTATAGGACTTGGAGTAGCTTGGCAGATGATACTTGATGCTTGAAGCTTGCTTGCCGGGGTGGGAAAATAGGAATTGCTAGAAGGAAATGAAGCTTGCTTATTGTACTTGATGCTTGATGGTACTTGATGCTTGGGGCGGGACTTGGGATACTGGATGCTTGATGCTTGTGGTGGGACTTGGGAAAGTGGTTTTGTGGGAATTTGAGCAGCATAACTGCTGCTTTTTACAATCCCGGAAAATCAGATGTCTGCCCAGAGATTGGCATACATAGTTTTATACAGATAAGCCACTGGAACAGGCTAGTGTAGGGAGGAAATGCCCCCTCCCAGAAGGGACTAAAACACGCTATGGGACAGCCCCCCAAAGCTAAGCACAAATTTGAACATTGTGGATGCTGATCAGACACACAGCAGTCCAGATGAACCCAAACAACTTAAGGTAAATTAACAATCATGCCCACTGGAGCCAGACATAAGTTATGTGGTAAGTTGTTATCTGGTTCTTCAGCTGGGGGAACTACTCATTTAAAGAGACACCATGATTCTTGTCTTAAAAAAAAATGGAGGTCAAGTAGACATTAGAACTCAAATGCAGTTAACTAGAGACACTGAAGGAACTATGGCATGTTTTAATTTTGATCAGTCACTTGCTCGTAGGGAAGTTGTAGATTACATGGTTAGGGCAGAATATCCATTTACTTTTGTTGAAAAACATGATTTTACGGGAATGGTATAAAGAGGTCTAAATCCCCAATGTAGTGGTTTTTCAGCATCAACTGCTAAAAGAGATGTTATGAAGCATTTTCATGTATATCGTGCCAATTTGTTGTCTTATTTTCAGAAATATAAGGGAAGAATTTGCTTAACTTCTGATTTATGGACTTCAAAATCTCATATGGGATTTTTATGCTTAACTGCACACTTTATAGATGAGGAATGGAGATTGAACAAAAAGATTATATCTTTCAAAATGATTGAGACACCACACACTGGTCTTACTATTGCAAATGTTATTCATGAGGAATTGATTGCATGGGGTATTTCTAAAAAGATATTTTCAATAACTTTAGATAATGCTTCGAATAATGATGTAGCGGAAAGAACTTTGAAAAGATTGCTGATGTATCTTTCGGTACTGTTCCATATTTCATGTACGATGTTGTGCTCATATTCTAAATTTGATTGTGCAAGATGGTTTAAGTTTACTAGCTCCTTCTGTTGAAAAAATAAAGAATATTGTGCGCAACATTAATTCTTCTGTGCATAGATATGAGCTATACAAAAAGTGTTTAAGACATCATGGTTTGAGAAAAAAGAATACTAATTTTTTTTTTTTTGGTAATTTATAGCTTGAAATTAAAAGGGGTTAAGCGAATGTACAACCTACAGGGGCATACCCCAGGGAGGACAAAACAAAAATAAAGAAAAGAAAAGAAAATTGCGTACTCCCCGACACAACCCGCCGGGGTGGGAAAATAAGATGTCCAGCACAACCCGCTGGGATAGGCATAATAAGCATAAAGCAATTACAACAAAATCATCCAAAAATACCAGTACAAATGGGTGTTAACCCAATGAAGTAAATGGGGAACAGGTTGTGCGATTTACCCAACCTCAGCGTGGGATCCAGTGGACTTTCCTCAAAGGACCATGGCCCACATTTTTAGTCTTACTCGATAAATTAGACATACGGTACAGCCATACAGCTGGTTCCTCAGCCTTTCAAAAGTAATTGCTTGTGCGTGAACCCATTGTGGGCCATGGGGTGAACCAATTTCTTGAACCCACTTTAACCTAATTTATGAAGTGGGTGGGGCCCACTTTCTTCTTCCCTGCGTAGAACACTAGGAACCAGAGGAACCCAGCTTTCGAATAGATTCCAGCAAGCAAACTGAAAATTCTGATTTAACACCCATTAATCCATTCCCTTCTCAAAGAAAGAACAAGTTATAGGGTCCAAGTTATGAATAACAGCCCCATAAATGGAGCTTAAAGACAGATAGAGTTTCATTAACCCTAGAAACACCAACAACCAGCATCAACAGTAGCATAAAAGGACAACGAGAATCATCTTCAACGATAACACACCCTACCAGAACCCATATGGTATTACCCCCCTGCCGTGCCACCAACTACACCTAACAGAGGGAACTGAAGCGCAGAGATAGAATCGAAAAATAAATCTCAGATCCAAAATGTTTCTGATGAGGACTTACCCCGAATAGGAGCCCAAGCTGATGTTCGATCCCCATGGTTCGAAGCTCCATATAGGTCTCTAACGATAGGGCTTGAAATCTCGAGAGGTGAGATGTAGACGAAACCCATCAATGCAAACTCTGCCTCGTCGGTATCCAGATCCCTTGGAATTTGATGGCCATCGAAGACCCAAACCTCCTGTGGTGCTTTGTTTATGTCGATTGAAGATTAAGGGGTCTGAACTTCTCAAATCCCCTTCTGAACTTCTCATGGCTTGTTGAATGAGAGAGGAAGTCGAACCCCCTTGATGAACCCACATACCAGAGAAGAGGAACTAAACCCAGATCCCCTTTGAGTTGCTGTTTGGTTCGTGGTTGAATCATAGTAGATTTTGGTAGGCCCTGTATCAGAGAGATTCAGGGATTGATCGAAAAAATTGGGGCTATAACCCCTGGATCAGATCCATATGTTGTGAGTTTTGGTAGGGGAGTGCATTCTCTCTCTATTTCTAGAGAGAGAAGCTCTCAACCCTTCCAAGCCTCTTATTATACCTGGTTTAAAAGAATATTAATTTGGACATGCCTATTAGGTGGAATTCAACTTATGAGCTTTTAAGACTTGCTGTCAAATATAAAAAAGTTTTACATTATTATACTTTGCAAATACAAGGTGCTGCGAATATTGAAACACCTATTGAGCATGATTGGCTTGTCGCTGAAATTGTAAGGGATTTTTTAGAAGTTTTTTTTTTTTTTTGGGTAAATAAGCTTGAAATTAAAAGAGGATAAGCGAATGTACAGCCTACAAGGGGCATACCCCAGGAAGGACAAAAAGAAAAGAAAAAGGAAATAGGGGTTACTGGCACATCCCGCCAGCATAGGGGTAAATAAGCAAAGGTAATAGGTGAATCAGATAATTGTTACAAAGTGGGCTAGACAAGTAGAACCCTACTGGATGTTTCTCTCCCATCAAATAGAGGAGAGAGAAGCACCATACAAAAATGGGGATAGTGTAGCACAGTTAGTAATGAAGCTTGAACATGATACTTGTTGCTTGACATGATACTTGGGACTGCAAATGTCA
>CM037153.1:23398979-23572918 GCA_020921065.1 Vaccinium darrowii | reverse complement strand
CCAGGTGTAGTAGCAGCCTAAAAACCTGAGATCATCAAGTTCACAGGCATAGAGACTATTGTTAAAATCATCCATATGAGGAGGCCAACTAGTTGAACCACCTGCTTTATCCTTGGGGTATCTTATGGCATTGAAGTCACCCAAAGTCACCCATGGAGAATTGGTCTTGACATTGAGCATATTGCTCCATAGGTCGTGCCTATCCATATGGTCATTGGCCCCATACACAAAAGTAGTGAAAAACCTTAGTCTAGAATGGAGTGCAAGAATTTCACAATGTATGTATTGGCTGGATTTACTCAAGACAACAACATCAACAGTGTGAGGATCCCAACACACAAAAATCCTACCAATAGGGGCGTAGTCAAAATTATGTACAAAATGCCACTTGGGACAAACAAAATTCAAAACTCTCTTAGCATTGCTCTCTTTGATTTTGTGCTCCAATAATCCAACCAAGGACAATTTTTTATTAGTGATAAATTTCTTGGCCTCCTTTTGTTTTAGGGTATCATTAAGACCACGTAAATTCCAAAACCCTAAGTGCAAAGCTGTGTTCATTTAAATTTGTAAACAAAGATAACCATATATCAAAAGGATAGAAAGTATTGACTGCTATCAAAATTGAGAATGGGAAAGAAGTTACCGCGCTATTTTAATTATTTTAGTTTTTTTCCTTTCCTTTTCTTTTTTTTCCTCCTGGGGTATGCCCCTTGTAGGCTGTACACCCGGTTAGCCTTTTTTCTATTTCAAGCTTTATTTACCCAAAAAAAAGAAGGCATTGCTCTTCCTAGGGCTAGGAGATAGACCAGAGAGGGAAGCAAATTCAGTGAAGGCCCCTTGCATGCATTGAATAGAACTTAAATCACCTTTACAAAAAATCATGAGGTCATCAGCAAAACAGAGATTGATAATTTTGGTTTTATCACACCTCCAATGAAAGTGAAATGAAGAAGAGAGAGACTATTTTCTGAGAAATTGAGTAAGAATCTCCATTACAATAACAAAGAGATAGGAGGACAAAGGATCACCTCCTCAAACCCTTTTTCCCCATGATGTTGCCAGTGGCCTCACCATTAATACTCAAAGTGTAGTTTGCAGTGGATTTACAAGCCTTGGCCCAATTGATCATAAGAGGATGAAAATTCATGGAATGAAGGACATCCTATAAGAACTCCCACCTGACATTATCATAGGTTTTCTTGATATCCACCTTCAATGCACATTTAGGGTAATTGGGGGAGAGGCCATGACGTCATCATCTCTCTGGCGATTTAAGACGATTCTCGCGATCTAAACTCTAAATGGCTGAAGGGACCATTTCTATGGCAGATGGGCTAGGTTTTCAGGCCATCGACTCAAATGAGGTACGCAAAAATCCACCATCGGGGATACAAAAATCCACCATAGCCACACCTTTATCCTTTCCGGATCTCAGCCCTGACACCCAAGGTACCCTTCTCATCGCAGAGACCTCACCTAAACCTAGCTTTACCCAATCGAATGTGTACCCCCACAGATCTAAGCCAATTCTTCACTCCTCAAACTCAAATCCTTCCATAGCCACTTCCTTTATACCTGTTGATACTTACCAATTGGGCCTGAAATCCTCTGATTTCTCAGGAAGCCCTAACGCTTTCACCACAACCACAGAGTGTTTGTCCACACCTAAAAAAGATCCTACCTCCACCCTTGCTTCCTCAAGAAAAACAAGCGCTAATTCCTCTCGGTAGCTACAAGAGGTATTTCAAAAAGAAGGTGAGCGGTTACAGAGGGAAGAGAAGATCGCATCCATGGTGCAATCCTTTGAAGCTGAACTGAAAAAGTCAGGTATGAGTATCGATTTGTCCCAACTCACAAAACAGATTAATTTTCTACAGGAAGGTCATAACCTCCCCAAATCTCCTTCTCTGTACCTGGAGGGTGATTTCTTTGTTGTTGATGATTCCCCCGAGCCTCCACAAACCAAGCCTGAGTCGATTACCGCACAGAAACCAGGTAAACCATCAAACTGGTCCTCCCTCTTCAAAGCTTAGGCCCCTTCAAAAACTCTGAAGCTAGAACATTATTCGGAGATGCAACAAGGTAAGGAAGCTGTGGTTGATCTCGATGAGTCTGACATTGATTCAAATTCTTGGAATCATTGTTTAATAGGGTACTTCCTTGATGGGAAGATGCCGTATAACTTATTGTGTGCCACAGCTTGAGCTGTTTGGAAAGAGAATGCTCCTATTTCTATTAAACGGATTGGTTCATGTTTCTTTTTTGTTTTTAAAGATGAAGAAACTAAGATGAAAGTACTGGAGGAAGGCCCTTACTTCTTCTCAAGAAGATACTTAGTGCTCACTGATTGGAGACGCATGCTAGTTCCTACAACAGCCCACCCTCCTTCAATACCAGCTTGGGTAAAACTTCATAAACTACCCTTGGAATGCTGGACTGAGGCAGCTCTTAGCCGCATCGCCAGCTCAATTGGGAGACCAATCCACGTGGATCATGCCACAGCAACTAAGAGAAGGATGGACTACGCAAGGGTCTGTGTGGAGATTTCAGCAGAGGATGAACTACCCAGTGAGGTAGTGGTCAGAGTGAATGGAGAATCGGTAGTTATCAAAGTAGAGTACCAATGGCTTCCGACTAAGTGTGCGAAGTGCAAGGTGTTTGGACACAAATGTAACTCAAAACCTATAGTTACACCTACTGAGATTGATCTTGGGAGCAAGCATTCAGAGGCTGAAATTTCAAATAAGAATCCAATAGCTCAAAGGAATGTATTGGAGGCTCTAGCAAAAGGTGGAAGCTTTGCTCTGGATGTTGCTACTATAGTGGTCCCCTCCTCCTCTAAGGTTCAAACACAAGTTTTAGGGGGGAATGAGTCCACAGTGGAAGACCATGTGGAGGATTCAACAAAGCTGGAGAGTATTATCCAAGGAGAAGGTGGTCTGGTCCCCGATCCAAAACCTCCCTATCTACTGGAAGCTTCTAGTCCCCACACTCCCCACTTAATTGTAGAGAGCTAGAGGTTGATCTAGATCATGGCAAAGCTGACTTTCACCGTCTCTCTCTACCACATTTGGATAGAGAGGAATTTAAGGAAATTTCAGGGATTGCAAAATAATATTCCTTCCATTGTGGCTAAAATCATCACTGATATAAGGTACAGACTTTTGTCCCTAAACAAGGTACCACCTGGTCCTGTATCACTTTTGGAAGCATGGAACATACCAGTACATTCTGATTGAATCATTATTCATTGGCCATTTTAGTACTGTATTGCTGTCTTGGTTTGGTATATCACTAACTATCTGGTTTTCTCAGACAGGTTCCATCTAGAAACAGCTTGTTGGCATAAATTACCCTAATGTCCCAATTGGGAAGTGTAAGTTTGCAGGGGGCAGATTCAATCAGAGGGGGCAGCAGTTTGCTTGCTGTAGCAGTTTGTTTGCTTGCTGCATCTTCAAGACAGTTGCTGTGATTGTTAACAGGTTCCCCATATCCTTTTCATTTGATGTATTATATATTTTGTTGTTTTGTGGGTTGCAAGAGCTGTTGCAACCTGCTTCTGTTTAATATTGCATATTTTGTTGTTTGAGGATTGCAAGGGTTGTTGCAATCTCTCTGCTACTGCTGTTCTTACTGCATATTTTGTTCAATATTGCAAGGGTTGTTGCAATCAACATATTTTGTTCATTTGTTAGCTTAGCTATTTGCTAATGTTTCTATTCTAAGGTCCGGATTAGTCTGTTATATCTTTTGCGTGCACTTGATACACATTATTGCACTGTTACACATTGATGCTCTGAGGGTTATAAGCAGCCCATGTTCTGATGTACTGACCTTATTGGGATGGACAAAAAACAAACGGAATGCTGCTCAATTTTTCTAAAATATATAGTTGGTATCATCTGGACTGCTGTGTGTCTGATCAGCATCCACGATGTTGAGATTCCTGGCCTAGCCATGGGGGGCTGTCCCTTGGCATGTTTTAGTCCCTTCTGGGAGGGGGCCTTTCCTCCCTACTCTAGCCTGTTACTTTTCAGGCTCAACACTCTCAAGTTCATCCGAAGTTAATCCAAGATCTTATTCTCAGTTACATGATTCAAGTTTCAAGTCTCATGACCAAGTCTCAAGCATCTAGGTTTATGAACAAGCAGGTTCAAGTCCAGTTGGTCTTATTCACAGTTTCATGGTTCAAGTTTCAAGGCTCATGTTCAAGTCTTAAGCATCCAGTTGGTCTTACTCACTTTTGGATGTTTCTCCCCCATCTCCTTAGATGGTTTAGAAACATTTAGTTTAAAGTTTTGTAACTAGTTCTAATTTAGTTCTTATTTAGTACACTTTAATTCCTCATTGTAGCCCCATTGTAGCCTTGTTGGCCACCCCTTTTGTTTCCTTTTCTGTTGTTTCCTTTCCTTTGTTTTCCTTTTGTCCTCCTGGGGTATGCCCCTTATAGGCTGTATATCCGCTTAGCCTTTTTTCTATTTCAAGCTTATTTATCCAAAAAAAAAAAAGAGGAATAAAGGGAGGAGCAATCAGATGGCTCCGACTCACTCAAAAGGGCGGTAACTTCTTTCCCATTCTCAATTTTGACAGCAGTCAATACTTTCTATCTTTTGCTATATGGTTATCTTTGTTTACAAGTTTAAATGAACACAGCTTTGCATCTAGGGTTTTGGAATTTACGTGGTCTTAATGACACCCTCAAACAAAAGGAGGCCAAGAAATTTATCACTAATAATAAATTGTCCTTGGTTGGATTATTGGAGCACAAAATCAAAGATACCCTTTGCTTTTGCTAATGTGTGTTGTTGCAGATCAGAGGGACTTAGAGGAAGCTAAGCAGACTTGGACACAAGGTCTTTGTACTTGCTGCTGCCGGGAGGAGCTCAGGAGGTCCTTTAGTTTCACATGGTTGATCCCAAAAATCACAGAAGGTTACAGTGGTTACTGCTGGCTGTTAACAATGGTTACAGTGTTGGTTCATTGCTGCATACTACTGGAGATTTGGGGGTCAAAGCACATTTCAGTCCAGGCCTTACAACATTGGGATGGAGGTATAATCAGAATGCAAGATGGAGGTGGTTGCAGTTTTCCAGCAAAGGATTGGAGTATCTTGTATGGAGGATACATCACTGTCCTTCCTCACAGCAAGCTATGGTACTCAAAACAGGTTCACAGCAAACTACTGCCATTCACAATCTGCCATTCACATATGGACACAAGGTCTCATTGCTGCGCACTACTGGAGGTATACTATATACTTACTTGCTTGCACTTAAATCTTTATGTTAAACTATAGCAAGGGCTGTTGCTATAGTTCATGCTTGTTTGCTTGCAATCGGATTATGCACATTAAGTGGGTTGCAAGGGCTGTTGCAACCTACATACTTACTTGCTTGCTCTTGTATCTTCATGTTTAACTATAGCAAGGGCTGTTGCTATAGATACTTGCTTGATTACCTGTTTCATTGTGTACCTACCAGTGGATTACTTAGAGTTGTTTACCATCATCTGGACTGCTGTGTGTCTGATCAGCATCCACATTGTTGAGGTTCTGGCCTAGCCTTGGGGGGGCTGTCCCATGGCATGTATCTCTTCCTCTTCCCCTCTCTTTTCTTTTTTTCAGCTACTGCTGTTGTATACGCAGTGGCTGGCACCTTGAGGGTGCTCCAATTACGAACGGGTCATGGCGAAATTTTCAAAATTTTCTCCCCAACAGTATATGAAGAGTATTTCTCCTTGTGTAGCATCATCTGGACTGCTGTGTATCTGATCAGCATCCACGATGTTGAGATTTCTGGCCTAGCCTTGGGGGGCTGTCCCATGGCATGTATTAGTCCCTTCTGGGAGGGGGCCTTTCCTCCCTACTCTTGTCTGGTACTGCTGCGAATGTGTAACTGCTGCTATGATTCTTACCATCTGGAGGTCCTACTCAGAGGTCTCAATCCTCCCATCTCATGCAATGCAAGTCAAGACCAATGATCATGCATTGGAGTTTTTAATCTGCTTGTCGTTCACCTAGTCATTACTCATCTACAAATATGTATCCACCTTTTGTGTGTTTCTCTCTCATCTCTATGAGATGGATTAGAAACACATTGTCAATAGCTTAAATAGGCTCTTTTTTGTAATAGATTCGTTTGTCATCCCTTCCCAATGTTGCCTAGTTGGCCATTCCTTTTGGTATCTTTTTCTTTCTTTTATTTTCTGTCTTTCTTTTGTTTTGTCCTCCCTGGGGTATGCCCCTTGTAGGCTGTATATCCGCTTAGCCTTTTTTCTATTTCAAGCTTATTTAGCCAAAAAAAAAAAAAAATCAAAGAGAACAATGCTAAAAGAGTTTTGAATTCTTCAGATACAAAGACAACAGTCAACTCAGGTAAAAATAGAAATTGGGCCTCCCTGTTTAAAGCTCAAGCCCCTTCAAAATCAATGAAGCTTGAGCACTTTCCAGAAATGCAAAAGGGTAAGGATGCTGTGGTAGAGCTTGAGGATTCAGATGTAGATACCAATTCTTGGGATCACTGTTTAATTGGGTATTTTCTAGATGGAAGGATGCCTTTTAATTTACTGAGTGCTACTGCCCGGTCTGTTTGGAAGGATAATGCTCCGAAGTCTGTGAAACAAGTTGGGGACTGTTTTTTCTTTGAGTTTAGAGACGAGGCTTCCAAGCTGCAGGTGTTGGAAGGGGGCCCATATTTCTTTTCTCGGCGTTTTTTAGTGCTAACGGATTGGAAAAGGATGTTGGTTCCTTCTGCCAGGCACCCTGCGTCAATACCAGCTTGGGTCAAATTACATAAGCTTCCGCTGGAATGTTGGACTCCGTCTGGTTTTAGTCGTATTGCTAGCTCCATTGGAAAACTGATACATGTTGATGAAGCTACTGCAGGGAAGAAAAGAATGGATTTTGCCAGGGTCTGCGTTGAAATCTCGGCAAATGATGACCTTCCAGATGAAATAGAAGTAAGGGCTAATGGAGAAGCTGTTACTATTAGAGTGGAATATCAGTGGCTTCCCCCCAAATGCGCAGAGTGCAAAGTGTTCGGTCACAAATGCCGTCCTAAACCTGCTCCTACTCCCACTAACCCAGTTGAATCTTGGCAAGTAGTTGGTAATAAGGTTCACATTTCCAACAAGGATCCAATTATACAGCATCAGGTTCAAATGGCAATGGAGTTGGGAGGCAGTTCAGCACTGGATGTGGTTACCAACGGCGTGGTCTCTTCCTCTCTCCCATCCAACCCAGCTGATCCTAGTAGCTCCAGTGAGTTGTTGAAGGTAGATAAAGGATCAACACTATTGGAGCAACCCAACAATGGTGAGGATGATGACTCCATCGACGAGTATGAAGTTATCACAGTAGATGCACCCTCTCCCACAAAGGCCAATGAAGTTCAGGAGCACAACCTCACCATCAAGCAAACAACTCTTCCACATAATGCAGCAGATTCCCCTATCCCATCCTGCCCTCAATCTGCAGGAAGCAACACCAAGAAGAACAAGAACAAAATGAAGGGGAGGTTTGGGAGAGTTGACCCTCCTAAGGGTCAATGAGCTTGGTTATATCCTTTTTGGGCAGTATCCTTTATTTTACTACATTTTGTGCCTTTATGTTTTATGCTTTTCTTCTAGTTTCATATGCTTAGTTCACAATCTCAATTGCACTTTGGTTTTTGGAATTTGAGAGGTTTAAATGATCCTCTCAAACAAAAGGCTGCCAAACTCTTTTTGAAAAATAATAATCTTGCTCTGATTGGACTTATCGAACATAAGATTAAAGAGCCTAACATTACTAGGATCATGAAATTCATTTGCCCCCATTGGAAGAATGCACATAACTCTACCCATGCCCCCATAGGGAGAATTCTTGTTGGTTGGGACCCTAACATACTTAGTGTGAAGGTTCTTCACACGACAAGTCAACTTGTCCACTGTGAGGTGCAATCCATCCATGATGGGTATATTTTTGTGGCTACCTTTGTGTACGGTGCTAATGATCATACTGAAAGACTTGTTCTTTGGAGTGATCTGTCCAAATTAAAGACCAGTGACCCTTGGGTTATCCTTGGAGACTTTAATGCTATTCGAAAACCCATGGAAAAAGTAGGTGGTTTAACTCATTGGCCTCCCCACATGGATGATCTCAACAATTGCCTCTTCTCTTGTGAAGTCGATGACCTGAGATTCTCTGGGTGCCTATTTACCTGGACTAATAGACAAGACCCTCCTAATCACATCTCTTCTAAACTGGACAGAGTTCTGGTCAATGACACATGGCTTAAGACGCATACCTCCTCATCTGCGTACTTTTCTACACCAGGGATCTCTGATCACTCACCTGCTATCATTCATGTTACCCCACCTGCTAAGCCTCCCAAAAGACCCTTTAAGTTCTTTGATTTCCTGGCTGATCATCCCTCCTTCCTTCCCACTGTGCAAAGGGTCTGGAGGCAGATAATTATTGGGAACCCCATGTTCTGCATTACTGAGAAACTTAAAAGGTTACAAGCTGATCTTAAGGCACTGAACCACAAAGATTTTAATGCCATTACTGAGAGAGTAACTGCCTCTAAGCTCCAGCTTGACACACTTCAGGCCAAACTTGGTATTGATCCTACGAACATTGCTAATCAGCAGGAGGAGAAGTTGGTCTATAAGCAATTTCTCACTCTTTCTAGAGCCGAAGAAAGCTTAGCTAGACAAAAGTCTAGGATACAATGGCTCAAACTTGGAGATCAATGCACATCTTTCTTCTTCAAATCAATTAATAACAATAGGAACAGGAGTAAAATCACCAGTCTTGTCCTTAGTGATGGCTCAACTACTCATGATCTGGCGGAAATCAAGAGCACATTTGTTAACTTCTATTCTAATTTGCTTGGGAAGCCACACAATACTTCATATTCTGGGTATGATAGGATTAGGCAACTCATCACTAAGAGACTCACTTCTGACCAAAGAAATAACATGGTCCATGATGTTTCCAATGCGGAAATCAAGGATATTTTCATGGGCCTTAATCCACATAAAGCCCCTGGCCCGGATGGCTATAATGCTAAGTTTTTTCAAAAGACTTGGCGTATAGTTGGGCAGGAGGTTACCTCAGCTATCAAGAATTTCTTCAAGTCTGGGAAATTATTGCGTAAAGCTAATGCTACCATTGTGGCTCTTGTACCCAAAGTCCCTAATCCTTCCAAGGTGGGTGATTTTAGACCTATATCCTGCTGTAATGTGCTCTATAAATGCATTGCCAAGATCCTAGCCAATAGACTTCAGAGTGTCCTTCCTGATCTTATTGATCCTGTCCAATCAGGATTTGTTAAGGGCAGGCGTATTGCGGACAATATCTTCCTCACACAGGAGATCATGCACGGATACCATAAGTCCACATCTTCTCCCAAGTGTACCATGAAAGTGGACATTATGAAGGCCTATGACAATGTCCGGTGGGAGTTCCTATGGGATACACTCAACTGCATGAACTTTCACCACAAAATGATCACATGGTTAAAAGCTTGTGTTACCACAGCTAATTACACACTAAATATTAATGGTGAACCTACTGGCTGCATTAAGGGTGAGAGAGGCCTCAGACAAGGTGATCCATTGTCATCCTATCTCTTTGTAATTGTCATGGAGGTGCTCACTTGTATTTTGAAAGAGAAATCCAATAAGCCTGACTTTAAGTTTCATTGGCGTTGCAACAAACCTAAAATTATCAATCTATGTTTTGCAGATGACCTTATGCTCTTCTGCAAAGGTGACGTCAAATCAGTCAGGCATATCCAAGAATCCCTTTCTGAATTTGAATCGTTATCTGGGTTATCCCCTAGCCCTGGGAAAAGTAATGTCTTCTTTTCTGGTGTGCAACACTCTACCAGAACTGAAATTCTCCAATTGTTAGGATTCAGAGAGGGCACCTTGCCTGTGAGATACTTGGGGGTCCCACTGATTACCACCAAGTTAAAATACATTGATTGCAAATCCATGATTGACAGAATCACCTCTAGAACCAAGTCATGGACAAATAGAGACCTGACATATGCTGGCAGGGTCCAACTTATTAAGAATGTCCTCTTCTCGATGCAGACTTATTGGACATCACTCTTTATTCTTCCCAAAAAGGCTATCAAAGATGTTGAATCCATTCTTAGAGCCTTCCTATGGTCTGGTCCTGATCTTAAAAAGACTGGAGCTAAAGTCTCTTGGGAGCACTTGTGTTGCCCTAAGCAAGAAGGGGGCATGGGATTCAAATCCATTTTTGTTTGGAACAAAGCTGCCATTGCAAAACATATTTGGTTCCTTATCTCTGGTGGGGAACAATCTATGTGGTGTCAATGGGTTAAGTCTTACTTGCTTAAGGGGAGGAGCTTTTGGGAAGTTAAAATGCCCAGTTCTCCATCTTGGGTCTGGAGGAAGCTTCTCAATCTTAGAACACTTGTTCAGTCCCACTTAAAGGTTGCCATTGGTAATGGTAGAGCCACATCACTCTGGTATGATAACTGGCACCCATTAGGCCCCATTGTCACCAGATTTGGTTCTAGGGTTATTTATGATTCTGGTCTCACAAAGGAGGCCAAGGTGGCCTCCATTATTAGAGGTAACAGCTGGTGTGTTCCTGTCACCCATACTTTGGAGCTCAATGAGGTTAGAGACACGATCTCTTCCCTCCCTAATCCAAACCAAGACCTTGAGGACCACCATAAATGGTCTCTTAATGTGACTGGTGAGTTCTCCATCTCTTCCCTTTGGAATGAGCTTAGAACACAATACCCTAAGGTGGCTTGGAGTAAGAGCATCTGGTTCTCTGGTCACATTCCCAAATGCAGTATGATTGCTTGGCTTGCTATTCATAATAGGCTATATACTGGAGACAGATTGGTGTTATTTGGCACCATTCCTGTCTCCTGTTGTGTCTTCTGTCTTGGGGTGGAGTCTCATGATCACCTTTTCTTCAATTGTGCATTCACTTCTCAAATATGGTCTCAGATCCTCACCCACATAGATCTAACTTGGACCCCCAGGCCCTGGGCCGACTGGATTAACCACATCTCTAATGTCAAAGGAAAAACACTTAAATCCTTAATCATCAAACTTGCATTTACTGCCACAATTTACCAAGTATGGGTTGAAAGAAATATTCGCAAATTTCAAAATGTAACATATACAATTCCCACTATTGTGAACAAAATCTACGCAATTGTGAGGTATAGATTGCTGTCCCTGGAAAACCTTCCCCAGGGACCCCAATATCAGAGGTTATTAGCGATATGGGGGATTGTATAATCTGAATTGCCCGCTCATACCTATGTTATATTGTGTGCATATTGTATTTTGCTGCTGCTGGCTCTGTTTTTGAATGTGTGATCCAGGTGGGGTGTGTGAGAAATGTGCTACTGCTGCCATTGAAGCGAGGAAGGATCTGTTTTGCTGCTGCAGTGTACACACGGGGCTGTCTCAATCAATTGGGGCAGATTCAATGGCTTGCTGCTGCTGCCCTTTATTGGCTGCAGCATGGAATACCCCAGAGCTACTGGCCATTACTGTTGTGCTGCTACTGCTGCCATTGAAGGAGCTTGCAAGGAACAAAGCAAGGAACAAAGTGTCACCCCAGGATCTGTTTTGCTGCTGCGTGTGTATGGAATGTGTTGCCACTGCTACAGACCCGAGAGCTGCAATATTGTTGCTGCTGCTCAGTTTTCCAAAGGGGCAGCAGCGCTGCATGGCTTTGGAGTATGGAATGTTTGCCACTGCTGGACTCGTTTTGCTACTGCTGCCATTGATGGAGCTTGCTAATACTCCAGGTAACCGTACAATCTACTTGAACTTTATGTTAATCTATGGCAAGGGTTGTTGCTATAGATTCTTGTTTACTTGTATCTGGATTATGCTTATTAGGTGGGTTGCAAGGGTTGTTGCAACCTGCATTTTTACTTGCTTGCAATTGAACTGTCATGTTATTATGTTAATCTATGGCAAGGGTTGTTGCTATAGATTCTTGTTTACTTGTATCTGGATTATGCTTATTAGGTGGGTTGCAAGGGTTGTTGCAACCTGCATTTTTACTTGCTTGCAATTGAACTTTGTTGAGAACCTGCTGTGTTACGTTCCTGTTACAAAGGAGATGCTGCCCAATTTTCCAGAAATCCAGTGGACATGATAGGTTATTTACCTTAAGTTGTTTAGTTTCATCTGGACTGCTGTGTGTCTGATCAGCATCCACAATGTTGAAATCTCTTGCCTAGCTTTGGGGGGCTGTCCCATAGCGTGTATTAGTCCCTTCTGGGAGGGGGCATTTCCTCCCTACAACTCTGTATTTTTGGGCTGCCAATCTGGGCAGACATCTGATTCTCTGGGATTGTAAAAAGCAGCCGTTATGCTGCTCAAATTCCATCAAACCACTTTCACAAGTCCCACCCCAAGCATCAAGTTCCATAAGCAAGCTTCAAGCATCAAGTATCCCAAGTACCTCCCCAAGCATCAAGTATCATTTGCCATGCTACTCCAGGTCCTATTCAGTCATCAAGTATCATTTGCCATGCTACTCCAAGGCCTATTCCAACAGGATGAGTTGGTTTCCTATTTTCCCTCCCCGGCGGGTTGTGCCGGGACCGCGCACTTTTCTTCACTGTCACTGCATCAGTTGATTAGTTTATATTTGCGTATCTTGTACCTTACCCTACTTACCCTCATGTAGCCCTTGTGGCCATCCCTTTTATTTCACGCAATTCTCTTTTCCTTTTTCTTTTCTCTGTCCTCCCTGGGGTATGCCCCTTGTAGGCTGTACATTCGCTTAGCCCCCTTTTAATTTCAAGCTTATTTACCCAAAAAAAAAAAAAAAAAAAAAAAAAAAAAAAAAAAAAAAAGAGTTTTGAATTTTGTTTGTCCCCAGTGGCATTTTGTACATAATTTTGATTATGCCCCTATTGGTAGGATTTTTGTGTGTTGGGATCCCCACACTGTTGATGTTGTTGTCTTGAGTAAATCCAGCCAATACATACATTGTGAAGTTCTTGCACTTCATTCTAGACTAAGGTTTTTCACTACTTTTGTATATGGGGCCAATGACCATATGGATAGGCACGATCTATGGAGCAATATGCTCAATGTTAAGACCAATTCTCCATGGGTGACTTTGGGTGACTTCAATGCCATAAGATACCCCAAGGATAAAGCAGGTGGTTCAGCTAGTTGGCCTCCTCATATGGATGATTTTAACAATAGTCTTTATGCCTGTGAACTTGATGATCTCAGGTTTTTAGGCTGCTACTACACCTGGAGCAATAGGCAAGTTGCCTCTAATCACATTTCCACTAAACTTGATAGGGTTTTGGTTAATGAAAGCTGGATGAGATCTTTTCCTTACTCCAATGCTTTCTTTCCTACCCCCGGATTATCTGATCACTCTCCTACTGTGGTATATCTCACCCCTTCCCCTAAACCTGCCACAAAACCATTCAAATTCTTTGACTTCCTGGCCGACCATCCTCTGTTCCTTCCCACAGTTCAGAGGGTATGGAGAACCATAGTCATTGGCAATCCAATGTTTTGCATATGTGAAAAGTTAAGATCTCTTCAGGTTGAGTTCAAAAAACTTAACACTAAAGATTTTAGTGCCAAAAAATTCATGCCTTAGATAAAGAAAAAAAAATGTCTCTAACGGGAACTTCTCTCTCTAGGCGATTTGGGGATCGCGTACGGAAAACCTAGAAACAACTCCTGGTGATCATCTCATGGAAGACGAATCAATGTCAACAAAGGGTGGTCTTGGATTAAAGGCAACTGACTCTCATGAACTACACAGAAAGCAACAGGGTTTCACTAACCCCATATCTGATCTTCGATCTACAACTGCTGGGATATTAACTATGAACTAGAGTAGCACATATGTGGTTTAGTGGCATTTTAATCTAGCTGGTGCACTAGTTTATTTTCCACCGTCTTTTCTATCATCATGGCACTAATGGGTTTTCAATGGCAGGTTATTCCAGACGTTCCAGGCAAAAGATGTGGACTGTCTATTTTCTAACAGCCCTATTGGGTAGTGTGTGCTTGCAGGCTCTTATCTCTGATGGCAGGTTATACTGTGAGAGGAGGGCCCTCCCATTGGATCCATCGTTATCACATCAAGAATTGAGAGGGCTGCCATTTCGTATCGCTGCACGGTTTCCACATCAAGACACTAGAGTGATCTTATCAGCCGTTATGCAGCCGTTATGCTGCTCAAATTCCTCCAAGTTGATGCATGCAACAGCAGCAGCAGTCTGTGTCTTGGCATTGCAGCCCCTAGCATCAAGTACCATAAGCAAGCTTCAAGCAACAAGTATCATTTCAAGCTACTCCAAGTTCTATCCCCACGGGATGTGTTGGTTTTCATTTCCTACTAGCAATTCCTATTACGCTTTCTACATTATTGCACAGTTCTACTCATTTTCCCTCCCCGGCGGGTTGTGCCGGGGACCATGCACCTTTTCCTTTCCTTGTCTTTTCCTTCTGTCTTTCTTTTCTTTTTTCCTTCCTGGGGTATGCCCCTTGTAGGCTGTACATTCGCGTAGCCCCTTTTAATTTCAAGCTTATTTACCCAAAAAAAAAAAAAAAGAGTGATCAGGTTGTGGATCTACTAGAAAGGGAGGTAACTCTTACTCAGTAATTGATATTATGTGGGCTGCAAGGACTGTTGCAACCTGCTGCATTTCCTTTTGTTACTGCTACATCAATTGTTATTATGTGGATTGCAAGGGCTGTTGCAATCTGCTTCTGCTGTTTAAGAGATGTTCAAGATTTATGCATGCATTTATTGATGTTTGTGGGTTGCAAGGGCTGTTGCAACCTGCTGCTTCTATTGAAATCTGCTATTACTCTTGTCAATTACTGCTGGCCTTATCGTTTATTTGAGGACTGCCATCCTATGAGCAGAGCTGCTGTTTAGGCCACTTAGCAGGGTGCTATACTGTTATTTGTTGGGGATGTGCTAGATAGGGTCACTTTCACATGGGATATCACCTTTTCAAACAAGATGCTGTCCAAATTCTGCTAGGATTTCATGCAATATAGGGTTGGGGTGAGCTATTTAGTGGTAATGTGGGCCTAGCCTAGGGGGGCTGTCCCTTGGCATGTATGATCCCCTTTGGGAGGAGGCTTCCTCTAGTTCCTAGCCTTGGGGGGTTGTCCCTTGGCACGATGCATTGTTAGGATTCACTTTTATGGTATGTTGGCATGATGGCATGATGCATTGCTAGGCTCCTAGCCTTGTCACTAGGATTCATTCATTCCATTCTACTCAATGCCATAGAGCTCTACCGCGGAGCCATCCATTCCATTCTACTATCCAGATGCTGCTATCCAGTGGTGGCAGTTCATAGTTGCTGCAGATCAGTTCTATGTGTTGGTGCAGTAGTATGCATTTCCAAGTCTCATGTTCATTCTTCAAGTATCATGTTCAAGCTTCAAGCATCAAGTTTCAAATTCAAACAGTCCAAGTCTTTTTGGTTGTTGCATCAATGTACTACATGTATGTTTCTTAATCATCTGTTTAGAAGGTTAGGAAACATTCAGATTTATCACTCTAGACACTTGTAGCCAGTTGGCGTAGGTTCTTTTTTCTTTATATTGTTCTTTGTTTTTATTTTGTCCTCCTGGGGTATGCCCCTTGTAGGCTGTAAATTCGGTTAGCCCCCTTTTTATTTCAAGCTCATTTACCCAAAAAAAAAAAAAAAGATTTTAGTGCCATCTCAGAAAGGGTAAAATGTGCCAAACTTCAGCTTGATGATCTACAAAAAGATTTGGGAACTAATAATCCCACCAATTCCATAAAGCAAAATGAGGAAAAAGCTGCTTTTAGACAGTACCTCACATTATCTAGAGCAGAGGAGAGTCTGGCTAAACAAAAATCCAGAATTCATTGGCTTAAGTTGGGTGATTAGTGCACGTCCTTCTTCTTCAAATCTGTTAGTAATAACAGAAATAGGAGCATGGTCACTAGTCTTACTCTTAGCGACTCCTCAACTACCCAGGAGTTTTTGGGTAAATAAGCTTGAAATTAAAAGAGGCTAAGCGAATGTACAGCCTACAAGGGGCATACCCCAGGGAGGACAAAGAAAAGAAAAGGAAAAGAGAATTGCGTGAAATAAAAGGGATGGCCACAAGGGCTACATGAGGGTAAGTAGGGTAAAGTACAAGATACGCAAATATAAACTAATCAACTGATGCAGTGACAGTGAAGAAAAGTGCGTGGTCCCGGCACAACCCGCCGGGGAGGGAAAATAGGAAACCAACTCATCCCGTTGGAAAAGGCCTTGGAGTAGCATGGCAAATGATACTTGATGACTGAATAGGACTTGGAGTAGCATGGCAAATGATACTTGATGCTTGGGGAGGTACTTGGGATACTTGATGCTTGAAGCTTGTTTATGGAACTTGATGCTTGGGGTGGGACTTGTGAAAGTGGTTTGGTGGAATTTGAGCAGCATAACGGCTGCTTTTTACAATCCCAGAGAATCAGATGTCTGCCCAGAGATTGGCAGCCCAAAAATACAGAGTTGTAGGGAGGAAATGCCCCCTCCCAGAAGGGACTAATACACGCTATGGGACAGCCCCCCAAAGCTAGGCAAGAGATTTCAACATTGTGGATGCTGATCAGACACACAGCAGTCCAGATGAAACTAAACAACTTAAGGTAAATAACCTATCATGTCCACTGGATTTCTGGAAAATTGGAAAATTGGGCAGCATCTCCTTTTTAACAGGTACGTAACACAGCAGGTTCTCAACAAAGTTCAATTGCAAGCAAGTAAAAATGCAGGTTGCAACAACCCTTGCAACCCACCTAATAAGCATAATCCAGATACAAGCAAACAAGAATCTATAGCAACAACCCTTGCCATAGATTAACATAATAACATGAAAGTTCAATTGCAAGCAAGTAAAAATGCAGGTTGCAACAACCCTTGCAACCCACCTAATAAGCATAATCCAGATACAAGTAAACAAGAATCTATAGCAACAACCCTTGCCATAGATTAACATAAAGTTCAAGTAGATTGTACGGTTACCTGGAGTATTAGCAAGCTCCATCAATGGCAGCAGTAGCAATACAGAGCAGCAACAGCATTGGCTGCAGAGAAACTTCCCAAGTGGGAGATTAAATTCACAATCCAATCCTTGAAAACCTGGAGCTGGACCTGAACCTTCAAAGGCAGCAAGATCCTTCAATGGCAGCAGTGGCAAGTATCCAGCAGCAAACAATCTAACTGCTGCATCAACAGTAATGTAGCAAGCCCCTGGATATCTAAAACACATGATGTTCACCAGCACACAATAAAACATAAGTATGAGTTGGAAATTCAGATTATACAATCCCCCAAATCGCTAATAACCTCTGATACTGGGGTCCCTGGGGAAGGTTTTCCAAGGATAGCAATCTATACCTCACAGTTGCGTAGATTTTGTTCACAATAGTGGGAATTGTACATGTTACATTTTGAAATTTGGTAACATTTCTTTCAAGCCATACTTGGTAAATTGTGGCAGTAAATGCAAGTTTGATGATTAAGGATTTAAGTGTTTTGCCTTTGACATCAGAGATGTGTTTAATCCAGTCGGCCCAGGGCCTGGGGGTCCAAGTTATATCTATGTGGGTGAGGATCTGAGACCATATTTGAGAAGTGAAAGCACAGTTGAAGAAAAGATGGTCATGAGACTCCATCCCAAGACAGAAGACACAGCAGGAGACAGGAATGGTGCCAAATAACACCAATCTGTCTCCAGTATATAGCCTATTATGAATAGCAAGCCAAGCAATCATACTGCATTTGGGAATGTGACCGGAGAACCAGATGCACTTGCTCCAAGTCACCTTAGGGTATTGTGTCCTAAGCTCATTCCAAAGGGAAGAGATGGAGAACTCACCAGTCACATTAAGAGACCATTTATGGTGGTCCTCAAGGTCTTGGTTTGGATTAGGGAGGGAAGAGATAGTATCTCTAACCTCATTGAGCTCCAAAGTATGGGTGACAGGAACACACCAGCTGGTACCTCTAATAATGGAGGCCACCTTGGCCTCCTTCGTGAGACCAGAATCATAGATAACCCTAGTACCAAATCTGGCGACAATGGGGCCTAATGGGTGCCAATTATCATACCAGAGTGATGTGGCTCTACCATTACCAATGGCAACCTTTATGTGGGACTGAACAAGTGTTCTAAGATTGAGAAGCTTCCTCCAGACCCAAGAAGGTGAACTGGGCATTTTAACTTCCCAAAAGCTCCTCCCCTTGAGCAAGTAAGATGATCATGAACCTCTAACATCACTCAAGCGCATTGTACAACAGCCCTTGTACAACAGCCCAAGTGATGATCAGTACAACAGCCCTTGTACTGCCCCTCGGTTCATTTTGCATCTGTGGTGGAGATGTTCCATGGAGTTTCAACATCCTTGTGGGTCGAGGGTTCATCTCTCTCAAGAAGCACAAACCCAGCAACTAAATGGTTTTCAACAGGTGGTGAGTTCATTGAGGTTACCCCAAAGCATCACAATCCACGGAGTTCTTCCTACCCCAAAAATCAGTTCGAGTTCATCATACCGAAGACTTCATGTACCATTGATCTGAGAGACATTTGAGATTCCGAGGGCCAATCTCTGAACAGGCTCTACCACTGCAACTTAGTTCCTCCCGTTAGGTGTCGTTGGTGGCACGGCGGTGAGGGTAATACCACAATGGGTTCTGGTTGCTAAGGTGTTCTCTGTGGAGAAGGTTCTCAACTCCCTTATGCGTCTGTAGAAGTTGGGGTTAAGCAACTCGGTGCTGGTTATTTCTCTGATCAACTTCGGCGAATAAAGTTCCAAGAAGATGATGAACAGTGCAATGGATGATTAGGGAACCAAACTTCCACAAAATCGAGAAGGCGGGTGAAAATGTGGGGTCCACGTTCTTGGTCCACTACACGCAGAAGGTGTTTAAAGTCTGGGGAAAAGTCGGGGAAAAGTCGGGGAAAGTACCGCATGGCTTCAAGTCTGGGGAAAAAATGGGGACCACAGTCCTTATTTCGTTCTATTATACTCAAAAGAAGTTTTGAAAGCTTGTCCGGTGAACAGCTATAAAGCTTGTTCGGTGGTAACCCAACAAGTTTTTCTACTACTTGGTGGGCCCTTTTGCAAATCACGCACAGTGCAAGTAGGCTTACAGCTGTTGCTGTCCGATCCACTCCTTTTTAAAAAGTTGACCAACTTTTCAAAGCTGTCCCATTAGGAGACAGCTATGTCGCACGGTCCAATGGACAACTACTCTTAACTGCCGACCTCAGGGCTTGCCGTGGGGTCTTTATCACACACCAAGTGGGAATTAATTTTGTGCATTTTGTTTTAAACATATGTATCCCTATTCCAGTGGGTTGTGCTGGATTTCATATCTCCCATCCCGGCGGGTTGTGCCGGGGAGTACGCAATTTTTTTTTTCTCTTTTCTTTTCTTTTCTTTATTTTGTTTTGTCCTTCCTGGGGTATGCCCCTTGTAGGCTGTACATTCGCTTAACCCCTTTTAATTTCAAGCTAATTTATCCAAAAAAAAAAAAAAGTAAGACTTAACCCATTGACACCACATAGATTGTTCACCACCAGAGATAAGGAACCAAATATGTTTTGCAATGGCAGCTTTGTTCCAAACAAAAATGGATTTGAATCCCATGCCCCCTTCCTGCTTAGGGCAACACAAGTGTTCCCAAGAGACTTTAGCCCCAGTCTTTTTAAGATCAGGACCGGACCATAGGAATGCTCTAAGAATGGATTCAACATCTTTGATAGCCTTTTTAGGAAGAATAAAGAGTGATGTCCAATAAGTCTGCATCGAGAAAAGGACATTCTTAATAAGATGGACCCTGCCTGCATATATCAGATCCCTATTTGTCCAAGACTTGGTTCTAGAAGTGATTCTGTCAATCATGGGTTTGCAATCAATGTATTTTAACTTGGTGGTAATCAGTGGGACCCCCAAGTATCTCACAGGCAAGGTGCCCTCTCTGAATCCTAACAATTGGAGAATTTCAGTTCTGGTAGAGTGTTGCACACCAAAAAAAAAGACATTACTTTTCCCAGGGCTAGGGGATAATCCAGATAAAGATTCAAATTCAGAAAGGGATTCATGGATATGCCTGACTGATTTGACATCACCTTTGCAGAAGAGCATAAGGTCATCCGCAAAACATAGATTGATAATTTTAGGCTTATTGCAACGCCAATGAAACTTAAAGTCAGGATTATTGGATCTCTCTTTCAAAATACATGTGAGCACCTCCATGACAATAACAAAAAGATAGGATGACAATGGATCACCTTGTCTGAGGCCTCTTTCACCCTTAATGCAGCCAGTAGGTTCACCATTAATATTTAGTGTGTAATTAGCTGTGGTAACACAAGCTTTTAACCATGTGATCATTTTGGGGTGAAAGTTCATGCAATTGAGTGTATCCCATAGGAACTCCCACCGGACATTGTCATAGGCCTTCATAATGTCCACTTTCATGGTACATTTGGGAGAAGATGTGGACTTATGGTATCCGTGCATGATCTCCTGTGTGAGGAAGATATTGTCCGCAATACGCCTGCCCTTAACAAATCCTGATTGGACAGGATCAATAAGTTCAAGAAGGACACTCTGAAGTCTACTGGCTAGGATCTTGGCAATGCATTTATAGATCACATTACAGCATGATATAGGTCTAAAATCACCCACCTTGGAAGGATTAGGGACTTTGGGTACAAGAGCCACAATAGTAGCATTAGCTTTACCCAATAATTTCCCAGACTTGAAGAAATTTTTGATAGCTGAGGTAACCTCCTGCCCAACTATATGCCAAGTCTTTTGAAAAAACTTAGCATTATAGCCATCCGGGCCAGGGGCTTTACGTGGATTAAGGCCCATGAAAATATCCTTGATTTCCGCATTGGATACATCATGGACCATGTTACTTCTTTGGTCAGAAGTGAGTCTCTTAGTGATGAGTTGCCTGATCCTATCATACCCAGAATATGAAGTATTGTGTGGCTTCCCAAGCAAATTAGAATAGAAGTTAACAAATGTGTTCTTGATTTCCGCCAGATCATGAGTAGTTGAGCCATCACTAAGGACAAGACTGGTGATTTTACTCCTGTTCCGATTGCTATTGATTGATTTGAAGAAGAAAGAAGTGCATTGATCTCCAAGTTTGAGCCATTGTATCCTAGATTTTTGTCTAGCTAAGCTCTCTTCGGCTCTAGAAAGAGAGAGAAATTGCTTATAGACCAACTTCTCCTCTTTCTGATTAGCAATGTTCGTGGGATCAATTCCAAGTTTGGCCTGTAGTGTGTCTAGCTGGAGCTTAGAGGCAGATACTCTCTCAGTGATGGCATTGAATTCTTTGTGGTTCAATGCCTTAAGATCAGTTTGTAACCTTTTAAGTTTCTCAGTAATGTTGAACATGGGGTTCCCAATAATTATCTGCCTCCAGACCCTTTGCACTGTGGGAAGGAAGGAGGGATGATCTGCCAGGAAATCAAAGAACTTGAAGGGTCTTTTGGGAGGAGGCTTAGCAGGTGGAGTGGCGTGTATGATAGCAGGTGAGTGATCAGAGATCCCTGGTGTAGAAAAGAACGCAGATGAGGAGGTATGCGTCTTAATCCATGTGTCATTGACCAGAACTCTGTCAAGTTTAGAAGAGATGTGATTAGGAGGATCTTGTCTATTAGTCCAGGTAAATAGGCACCCAGAGAATCTCAAGTCATCAACTTCACAAGAGAAGAGGCAATTGTTGAGATCATCCATGTGGGGAGGCCAATGAGTTAAACCACCTACTTTCTCCATGGGTTTCCGAATAGCATTAAAGTCACCCAGGATAACCCAAGGGTCACTGGTCTTTAATTTGGACAGTTCACTCCATAGAACAAGTCTCTCAGTATGGTCATTGGCACCGTACACAAAGGTAGCCACAAAAATATACCCATCATGAATGGACTGCACCTCACAGTGGACAAGTTGACTTGTCGTGTGAAGAACCCTCACACTAAGTATGTTAGGGTCCCAACCGACAAGAATTCTCCCTATGGGGGCATGGGTAGAGTTATGTGCATACTTCCAATGAGGGCAAATGAATTTCATGATCCTAGTAATGTTAGATTCTTTAATCTTATGTTCGATAAGTCCAATCAGAGCAAGATTATTATTTTTCAAAAAGAGTTTGGCAGCCTTTTGTTTGAGAGGATCATTTAAACCTCTCAAATTCCAAAAACCAAAATGCAATTGAGATTGTGAACTAAGCATATGAAACTAGAGAAAAGCATAAATCATAATGGCACAAAATGCATTAAAATAAAGGATATTGCCCAAAAAGGATATAACCAAGCTCATTGACCCTTAGGAGGGTCAACTCTCCCAAACCTCCCCTTCATTTTGTTCTTGTTCTTCTTGGTGTTGCTTCCTGCAGATTGAGGGCAGGATGGGAACTACCCAGGAGTTACCAGTGATTAAATCCACCTTTGTCAACTTTTATAGTGATCTCTTGGGGACTCCCCATAGTTCTCATTATGATGGTGCCAATAGGGTTAAAGAACTAATTCAGAGGGTGTTAACAGATGAACAAAGTCTGGCAATGGTTCACAATATTACTGATGCTGAAATTAAAGAAACATTTATGAGTCTCAATCCTAAAAAAGCACCTAGACCAGATGGATTTAATGCTGGCTTCTTTCAAAAAGCATGGTCTATTGTTGGCTATGAAGTCACTGCTGCAGTCAAGAACTTCTTTAGATCTAGCAAATTGCTTAAGAAAGCCAATGCAATTGTGGTGGCCCTTGTCCCTAAAATCCCCAACCCCTCCAGAGTTGGGGATTTTAGGCCCATCTCTTGCTGTAATACCATTTACAAGTGCATTGCAAAAATTCTTGCTAGGAGACTTCAGAGTTCCCTTCCTTTCCTTATAGATCCTGTCCAGTCAAGTTTTGTGAAAGGTAGGAGAATAGCAGACAACATCTTCCTAACTCAGGAGCTTATGAATGGCTATCATAAGTCCTCTTCTACTCCCAAGTGTGCAATGAAGGTGGACATTATGAAAGCTTATGACAATGTTAGATGGGATTTCCTTTGGGATGTTCTATTAGGCATGAATTTCCACCCTACCATGGTCAAATGGTTACAAGCTTGTGTGACTACCGCTAATTACACTCTAAGTATTAATGGTGAGAATGCTGGTATGTGTATCGACACTAAAAGTGTAAGGGTTGAGAGCTTCTCTCTCTAGATTCTAGAGAGAGAATGCACTCCCCTTCCTTTCTCTATCATATTTTTCACATATCCACCAAACATCTGTTTGGTTTATCATGGGGATCAGATTTCGTGTTCCCTCTTCTCAATCGGTTCGTTTTATCACTTACCAACAACAAATGTTAGATGCGTCTCCTAAACCCAGATCTGAATGAGACCAAATGGGGGTCTGATTAAGAGTTCACAGAGCAAGTTCTTGCAGTGATGATCAGTACAACAGCCCTTGTACTGATTTGATTTAAGGTAGATTGCAACAGCCCTTGCAACACACTGGAAATCAAAGATGCATTATCAGAAATCTGTAAACCTGAAACCTAGTCCTCGGTTCATTTTGCATCTGTGGTGGAGACGTTCCATGGAGTTTCAACATCCTTGTGGGTTGAGGGTTCATCTCTCTCTAGAAGCACAAACCCAGCAACTAAATGGTTTTCAACAGGTGGTGAGTTCATTGAGGTCACCCCAAAGCATCACATTCCACGGAGTTCTTCCTACCCCAAAAATCAGTTCGAGTTCATCATACCGAAGACTTCACGTACCATTGATCTGAGGTATTTTGTTTTAGCACTGCTGATTTTCTTTCTCGGCGTATCAGTTCTCCTCCTTTATGTGTCGATGGTGTCACGGAGGAGGGGGTAATTCCATTGTGGTTCCTGGCGCTAACGGTAAGTCTTTTGGCAGTACTAGAACTGGGTCTTCTATCTTCTGCGTTGAATTTGTTCTCGGAAATATTAAGCTCCTTTGGTTGTGTGGAAGGTTATTTTGGTTGTGTGGAAGCACTGGTCTATTCTTCATTACTTTGGGGAAGACGAGTGAAACTCACGCGACTGGGATATCTCTTCTATCGAGTTAGTCTGGAAAAGTGGGGGACCTTTGGTCCTTTGTGGAACCTTGCACGCAAACCGCAAAGCACAGCTGTAAAAGCTGCTTCGTATACTTTATCACGTGGTGAAATAGTGACCCAAATTCTTGGACCACTACATGTAAAGTGGGATTTTCCCACAAATTTTAATTGTTGGTCCTACACGCACTAGCTATTAGTTAAAAGCAGAGCTCTTTTTGTGTAGAGCATTGGGATATTCACACATTAAGCTAGGTGGGACCATGGTCCTTTGTTGGACCATTACACACATGGTCAAAGATGGAAGCCTTGGGCTTATTTTATTGCACGAAAATTGCATTGGCAGTGCGCCTTGTCAAAGGGGTCCACTGCCCCATATGTCTACTCGGGGAAAATCAAATTTTGGCGGACAGCTGTACTCAATGGATTAACCTCATTACTTTTGGCGGACAGCCATACTACCGCAAGGCTCTTTGTGGGCCCTTTTCACACCATGTGGGTCGACTTTGGTTCACTTATTATTTCGGATTTTGTGGACTACTATGTTGGAAACACAGTAGAATAGTTATTTTTTACTGCTTTACGCATATTTATCTACCCAGCGGGTTGTGCTGGACCCCCTAATTTTCCCACCCCGGCGGGTTGTGCCAGGGAATACGCAATTTTTTTTTCTTTTTATTTTGTTTTGTCCTCCCTGGGGTATGCCCCTTGTAGGTTGTACATTCGATTAACCCCTTTTAATTTCAAGCTGAATTACCCAAAAAAAAAAAGCTTGTGGCCCCACCTCTTTATTGGAGCGCAGGGTTCAATGGTTTAAAGGTGGAAGGGAGTTGTCCTTTGTTTGGTCTTGAGGGTGACTAGTGCCTGCTACTAGGCATTAAAAATTAGTTTTGGGAACCGTCCCACCAGGTTGCAGGTTCACGCAGATATCTTGGATGGCTGATAGCTAATGGGTACAGCTGTACCACATCATGGCCTCAAGGCCAACTTCATACCGCATATACCGTTGGTCTGTACCACGGTTTGACTCAATGGAAGATTTACACGCAGATTTACACTCCAGCTCGCATCTTCACATTTTGATCCTCCCAAGTGAGGGTGGTCCCCATCTCACAAATTTTAATTTTGTTAAATCATATGTTTCCCTATACCAGCGGGTTGTGCTGGATTTCATTTCCCCCCGGCGGCTGTGCCGGGGGTACGCAATTTTTTTCTCTTCTTTCTTTATTTTGTTTTGTCCTCCCTGGGGTATGCCCCTTGTAGGCTGTATATTCGCTTAATCCCTTTTAATTTCAAACTAAATTACCCAAAAAAAAAGGTGAGAATGCTGGTTACATCGAGGGGAGGAGGGGTTTTAGACAAGGAGACCCTCTCTCCTCTTATCTATTTGTGATAGTCATGGAGATTCTTACCTGCATACTTAGAGAGAAATCTCTGAAACCTGATTTCCAGTCTCATTGGAAGTGCAAACAGAACAAAATCATTAATCTATGTTTTGCGGATGATCTCATGATCTTCTGCAAAGGGGATATTGGGTCTGTAAGACACATTCAGTCATCTCTTTCTGAATTTGAGTCTTTAGCTGGGTTGAAGCCTAGTCCTCACAAGAGACACATTTTTTTCTCTGGAGTTGATGCAACCACTAGTAGAGGTATTCTTGATGTACTTGTTTTTTCAGAAGGACATTTACTTGTCAAATATCTTGGTGTACCTCTTCTTTCCAACAAGTTTACACATTTGGATTGCAAGCCTATGGTTGATAGGATTATCTCCAAAACTAAATCCTGGACTAACAGAGACTTGACCTATGCAGGCAGACTCTAGTTGATAAAAAATGTATTGCTTTCCATGCAATCCTACTGGACCTCCTTGTTTATACTTCCTAAAAAGGTTATTAAGGAAGTTGAGTCTATACTGAGAGCCTTCCTTTGGTCAGGTCCTGACCTTAGGAAGTCTGGTGCTAAAGTATCTTGGGATCATCTCTGTGCTCCCAAAGAGGAGGGTGGCCTTGGTTTCAAATTAATGCAGATTTGGAACAAGGCTGCTGTATCTAAGCACATTTGGTTCATTATCTCTGGTGGTGAACAATCAATGTGGTGTCAGTGGGTAAAGTCTTATTTGCTCAAGGGGAAGAGTTTTTGGCAACTTAAGATGCCCTGTAGGCCCACTTGGACCTGGAGGAAACTCCTCAATCTTAGATCTATTGTCCATCCCTATATTAAGGTCATTATAGGTGATGGTCAAAGCACTTCCCTTTGGTATGACAATTGGCACCCCTTGGGTCCTTTAGCTGATAGATTTGGGGATAGGGTTATTTATGACATGGGGATGCCTAAGGACACTAAGGTGTCCTTAATCGTCAGGAATTCCAAGTGGGCTCTACCTATCACTCAAACTTGGGAGATTAATGAGGTTAGAGCTGGTCTCTTTACTCTCCCCGATCCTTCAATTGATGAAGGTGACAGACATAGATGGACCCTCACCACTAATGGTGAATTTACTGTGAGCTCCTTGTGGAATAAGCTTAGCACTCAATTTCCTAAGGTTCCTTGGTGCTATAGTGTATGGTTTCCTGGCCACATTCCCAAATGTAGCTTTATCACCTGGGTGGCTATTCAAGAGAGACTGTACACTGAGGACAGACTGGTATTATTTGGTACTAAGTCTGTCTCTAGCTGCTGTTTCTGCTCTAGTCACGAGAGTCGCGATCATTTGTTCTTCAACTGTCCATTCACATCTCATGTCTGGGCTCAGATGCTTGCTAGGAACAATGTTCATTGGCCTCCTAGAACTTGGAAAAATTGGATTGCTCTTATAGAAACAAACAAAGGCAAATCTCTTAAATCAATCTTAATCAATTTAATTTTCACTACAACCGTGTACCACATTTGGCTTGAGAGGAATGTACGTAAATTTCAAAACCTTGCAAATCCTATTTTTGTTGTAGTGAGCAAGATTCACTCGGTCATTAGGCATAGGTTAATTATCGAAAGGCCCTCATCCTAATGATCTTTTGGCTCAATGGAATTTTGTTCCTAGTTGATCAGATTAAGGAAGCTATTGAAGCTGTTTTAATACATGCTTATTATTGTTACCGTTATTGTTTTTATTGTTTTTGTTATTATTGTTGTATTTGGTATTGTGTTTTGATTCTGATTTCAGAGAAGGTTCAGTACAAGACTTAAGCAAGGACTTAACAGGGGTTTTGTTGTATCCTGTTTGGTTGCATTGTCTCCTTGGAAGGAGGCATTCCATGGTTGATACTATCTGATACTGTCTCCAAGGATGGAGGCAATCCTTGTCTCTCATTTCATAACTGTTGATTGTTCTTCATTTCATAAATGCTATTTTGCATGCACCACTGCTGTTGTCTGCTGTTTTGATACTGCTGTACACTTTGTTGCTGCACTTTGATATGTTGGATTAGCATATTTCAATCGGGATGCTGTCCGAATTTCAGTTCCCTCAATCTGTATACGCCGTATCCTGAGATCTGCTAATCTGGGCAGTTTGTACTGCTGTTGCTGGTTGATTCCACCTATCTATGCATGTTGAACCTGCAATTGAGAACCTGCTAGTGTTGCTCTATGCTCACTGCCCATATTCTGGATTTATACCCAGATTGGTTTTGCTACTTGAACCTGTTAGTTGATACTGCTGATGCGTTGTGTATGCCACGGGTAGTTCTACTATTGCCACTGCGGTATTGTTGCTTATGTTACGGACAAAGTGCCAATCCGGCAGTGCCGACACCTAGCCTTAGGGGGTTGTCCCTAGGCATGTTTGTTCCCCTTGGGGAGGGGCTTCCTCCCGCTTCCTAGCCTAGGGGGGATGTCCCTTGGCATTGCATTGTATTTACCACTAGTTTAGCTAGTCAAGCGTAGTATTTCATCCTAGCATTGACTGTGGTATTGACTGCCGATTGTATGGGTAGACGTTGTTTTCTGGAGGTCCCAAAATACAGAGGAAGTGCTGTCAAATTTTTTCCAGAATCTGGTGCAAATTGTCCACTGGTGCTCGTACTATTCACTGCTACCTAGCCTTGTGGGGATGTCTTCCAATTGCAAACTCAATTTCATGGCCAAGTTGTATTTTGTTAATCTCAATCATGTTTTGTTCGGTGTTTCTCTCTCCTCTGTTAGATGGGCGCGAAACACCATATAGCCTAGCTTTGCTTTATTTATCACGTTGCCTTTGTTGCCATCTATCCCGTCGGATTGTGTCGGGTTTTCACATTTTCCTTTTCTTTTCTTTTTCTTTTTTTTTTCTTTTTATTTTCTCTTTGTCCTCACTGGGGTATGCCACTTGTAGGCTGTACATCCGGTTTGCCCTCTTTTTATTTCAAGCTAATTTATCCCAAAAAAAAAAAAAAAAAAGCAGAGGAGTGCCTCTAATCTGCAATTCTCTCTGCGGTATTGTTGCTTATGTTACGGACAAAGTGCCAATCCGGCAGTTGCCGACACCTAGCCTTGGGGGGTTGTCCCTAGGCATGTTTGTTCCCCTTGGGGAGGGGGCTTCCTCCCGCTTCCTAGCCTAGGGGGGATGTCCCTTGGCATTGCATTGTATTTACCACTAGTTTAGCTAGTCAAGCGTAGTATTTCATCCTAGCATTGACTGTGGTATTGACTGCCGATTGTATGGGCAGATGCTGTTTTCTGGAGGTCCCAAAATACAGAGGAAGTGCTGTCAAATTTTTTCCAGAATCTGGTGCAAATTGTCCACTGGTGCTCGTACTATTCACTGCTACCTAGCCTTGTGGGGATGTCTTCCAATTGTAAACTCAATTTCATGGCCAAGTAGTATTTTGTTAATCTCAATCATGTTTTGTTCGGTGTTTCTCTCTCCTCTGTTAGATGGGCGCGAAACACCATATAGCCTAGCTTTGCTTTATTTATCACATTGCCTTTGTTGCCATCTATCCCGTCGGATTGTGTCGGGTTTTCACATTTTCCTTTTCTTTTCTTTTTCTTTTTTTTTTCTTTTTATTTTCTCTTTGTCCTCACTGGGGTATGCCACTTGTAGGCTGTACATCCGGTTTGCCCTCCTTTTATTTCAAGCTAATTTATCCAAAAAAAAAAAAGAAGCAAAGGAGTGCCTCTAATCTGCAATTCTCTCTATGATCCGTTCAAACCCCACAGATGGGGGACTCCACGTCCTCCTTTGCCACACCACAGCGTTACTCAGACCTTTGCCCTGAAGTACGCGACTCTCCCCTAAGTGCAGAAGTTCCCCATTCTAAGCCCACCTTCGTACAGTCAAGTGTTTACCCGCAGCGATCTACACCTAGATCGCTTCTCGTCGACGATCTTGCTACAAATCCATCTAAACCAAGTAATCCCAATCATTCCAACCCGTTAGTGTTTGTTAGGGGTACCCAAAAACCTACAGAGGATGTAATCTTCGAACACAACCCTAAATCCCCTACATCCTCATCTGGCCGCCAAAGCCCCAACAGAATCAGTCCAAGTCGCAAGCTCCTCGAAGTTTTTCAGAGAGAAGCAAATTGTTTGGTTAGCAAGGATCGTGTTTCCTTATTTACCCAAAAAAGGATCGTGTTTCCTTACTAATACAATCGATTGAAGAAGAGATGAAGAAAACCGGGGTATCAGTTAAGTTAACTGAGTTGAAGAACCAATTACACAAGGACCAAGATTTGCACTCTACATCAAAAGAACCAGTGGAGGTTGATCTTGTAGGGGACCTTGATGATCCTAACACCTCAATTCCAGAACCTATTGCTGATCATCCTAAGGCCAAAGCTAAGGACTGGGGGTCCTTGTTCAAAGCTCAGGGCCCTTTTAAAGGTATGAAGCTTACTCACCGTCCTGAACTCAAACAAGGCAAAGAAGCCTCTATTGAGTTGCAAGAACATCAACTTGATTACAAGAAATGGGGACATTGTCTTATAGGGTACTTTCTTGATGGGAAAATGTCTTTTCCCCTCCTAAGCTCAACTGCTAGGAAGGTTTGGAAAGACCGTGGTTCTTTCAAGATTAAACAAGTTGGCCCTTGTTACTTCTTTGAATTCCAAGATGAGGAATCAAAGAACAAAGTGATGGAGGGAGGTCCCTACTTCTTCTCCAGACGTTACTTGGTCCTTAAAGAGTGGGAGAGACTACTAACACCTTCTGCTGCCCCTCCTCCCACAATTCCTGCTTGGGTTAAAATTCATAAACTCCCTCTGGAATGTTGGACTAAGGAGAGCCTGAGTTGTATTGCAAGTACCATAGGAAAGCCCCTTCATGTGGATATGGCCACTGCCAAGCAACAAAGGTTTGATTTTGCTAGAATTTGCATTGAAATTGATGCTGAGGCAGATCTTCCTTGTTCCATTCATATCAAAACAGCAAAGGGGCCAACAACTATGGTAGTGGAGTACCAATGGCTTCCTCGGAAGTGCACAAAGTGCAAGGTTTTTGGTCATGCCTGTACCAGCAAAACCTTTCCAACAGATGCTAGTCCTTTGGAAACTTCAGCGAAACCTGTCCCAAAAGATTCTGGGAATACCTCCAATAGCAAATCTGAGGTTGAGCACCATCCAGCAGGAGATTCAGAGGGTCTGCCTTGCTATCCACCTCCTGTAGAGCAGAAAACAAACCTGGTGAATACTCCTTCTCCAGATGCTGGTCTAAAGGGTGATGATGTTCATGAGATCAAGGACAATGGCAAGGGGATTTTAGACTCCTCTCACAACAACCCTCCAGACCCACCTGATGATACTCAAGGGTGGATTTCAAGCAAGAAGAAGAAGAATAAAAAGAAGAATAAACAAGAGCATAAACAGGAGGGGACCAAGACCTCCCCTTTCCATAAGAGGTAATATGACCTCTTCCTATTTTTGTTGGGCAGTATACTGTCTTTTTTTTTTTTGGGTAAATTAGCTTGAAATAAAAAAGGACTAACCGGATATACAGCCTACAAGGGGCAAACCCCAGGGAGGACAAAGAGAAAAGGAAAAGAAAAAGGAAAGAAAAGAAAAGAGAAAGGAAAAGAAAGAAATTAAAATCCCAAAACAAATTGGGATGACATATAATGGAGACAAAATAATCTAAGAAATTCCCTCAAAACTAGTAACTATGATCTTCTTTGCGGCTTCAACTTGAACTTGGAGCTAGAACAAAAATGGTCCTATGGATGAACAGCTAGCAGGTTGAAAGGACCCCAAAATGAGGACAAAGGGACAGACCCCAAATTAAGCAAAACTATTTGTCTAACATGGACCTATAGTTAAAACAGATTTTGCTACCTATATGGGAGGACATCCCCCTCCCGAAGGGATATCAAACATTCCAAGGGACAGCCCCCCAAGGATAGGCCAATCCCTCAAAACCTTTCCGAAATTCCAAGGAGATCCAAAAGGAATTCTGAGGAAATTTGAGCAGCATTTCGTCTGTTTTTTAAGAACCCCAGAAATCAAGAACCTGTCCAGGACATGTAGTATCAAAACAGCAGTCCTAAAGTAGTGAAACAGTGATCCAAAACATGATACAAAGAGTAAACACAGCAACACATTGCACAGCTAACAAACGGCAGCAGTATTGGACTGTAATCACAGCGCAGAACCCAACTAACAGCAGCAGCAAACAGCAGATTAGACTGCTATTTAGAAGATAAAACACACCATCATAATGGAGCAATAGCATCAAACAATAATAAGCAATCTTGACAGTAATTCCACCCTTATCAGGACACTTTAAATGCCCCAATCTAGGCGGCAATCAACAAACTAAACCAAATGGTAGACCCAGTGTTTGCAGGCTACCATTAACAACATCAAGTGTTCACAATGATGGCAATTGCATTCTCAACAACAATGAGTTCCTAAAGTGTATAGTGTCTCCCCCTTCATCTCCCTCGGATCCTCACTCTTTAGAACACTCACTAAAGGGACCAAACACCCTCATCTATGCCTCTCCATGCTCCCCCTCTAATTATTACCTCCTCTCTCAAAGAACTCAGAGGCTCAATCACACTCTCACAAGGCACTCAAATTTAGTGTTGCACACAACTCAAGTACTTCCATGCTATCAAGTAAACCCAGTAAAAGCCAGTTAAGGCTAGTAGATGAGAGAATAAGGTATACTACCTGTTACTAGAGGTAATAGCAGTGTGCCTTGCATTGGTACCTGTTGAGGATCTTATGCATTGGTACTTCCAGAGGGATGGACCCTGTGTTGCTGGGTTTGGAGTGTCTCCACTGAATTTAAGTGCCAGCAACAGCAAATTGATCACCATTGCCTTGTTGACCCTTGCAATGATGTCAAATTTCCTGTGAGTGAAGGGCACAATGATGTCAAATTCTCCTGTGGGTAGATGAACTCCCCTGCCTTGCCATTATGTGTGATATATGATAAACCTGCAAAATATGCTCAAATCAGCAGTGTCATGTGATTCCCCATTTATTTAATAACCTGAGATACTGAGGACCCTGAGGAAGGTTCTCCAGAGACAAAAGCCTGTATCTTACCATAGAATAGACCTTACTTACAACAACAGAAATGGGACAAGCTTTGTTTTGGAACTTGCGTATATTCCTCTCAATCCAGACAAGATATATTGTAGAAGTGAAAGCTAGTTTGATTAAAAGAGATCTCAATGATTTGCCTTTAATTGTTGTCATATGAATGATCCAATTAGTCCAAGTCCTAGGTGCCCAATTAATTTCAATTAGAGAGAGTACTTGATCCCACACCTGTGAGGTAAATGAGCAGTTAAAGAAAAGATGATTATGGTCCTCTTTTCCCTGGCAAAATGAGCAAATGGATCATTTTGAGGGACTTCAATGCCTTGAGGTACATTACTGATAAAATTGGTGGTGATAACCACTGGCCTCCCCATATGGAGGATTTTAATAATTGCGTGGTTGCGAATGAACTTGAGGATCTTAGGTACTATGGGTGCCATTTCACATGGTCTAACAAACAGGATTCCACTCAGTTTATCTCTACTAAGATTGATAGGGTTCTGGTCAATGAGCAATGGATTAATAGTTTCTCCTGTTCCAATGCTCATTTTCCTTCCCCTGGGATCTCTGATCTCTCCCCGGCTGTTGTCGTTGTGAATCCTGACCCCAGGAGAACCAAGAAACCTTTTAAGTTCTTCAATTTCCTTGCTCTTCATCCTGAGTTTTTATGCACTGTTCAGAAGGTGTGGAGGAGGGTTATCCTTGGTTCCCTATGTTTGTTGTCTGTGAGAAGCTCAGACTCTTTTTTTTTTTTTTTTGGGTAATAAAGCTTGAAATTAAAAAAGGCTAAGCGAATGTACAGCCCACAAGGGGCATACCCCAGGGAGGACAAAGAAAAAAGAAAAGAAAAGAAGGAAAATTGCGTAAATTAAAGGGGAGGCCACAAGGGCTACATGAGGTTAATTAAGATAGCAAGATGGGGTAAGTGAAAACAACAACTACAAAATGAGATTGTTGTGCCTTGAAGCATTATGCCTTGAACTTGGACCTTGAACATGGTACTTGGTACTTGGGCTCATGCCATGAGCATAGAAGCTTGAACATTGATACTTGGTACATGGTGCATTGGTACTTGGACTTGGTACTTGGCTCATGGTACATGATCGTGGGGAACATGGGTCTTGCCCCCCAAGGCTAGGCCTAAACTAAAAGTGCAACCATTTCCTGAAAATTTGGGTAGAGTTCCGTTTGAAAATTGAGCATCCCAGAAACAAGGATATCCTGAAGAATCAGATGTCTGCCCAGAGATTGGCAGCCCAAAATACAGAGTTTTATACAAATAAGCCACTGGTAACAGGCTAGTGTAGGGAGGAAATGCCCCCTCCCAGAAGGGACTAATACACGCTATGGGACAGCCCCCCAAAGCTAGGCAGAAATTGGAACATTGTGGATGCTGATCAGACACACAGCAGTCCAGATGAACCCAAACAACTTAAGGAAAATTAACAATCATGCCCACTGGATTTCTGGAAAATTGGGCAGCATCTCCTTTGAAACAAGTACCACAGCAGGTTCTCAACAAAAGCAATGACAATTGAGAGGTCTAATAACAGATAAGTAAACAGGAGTCTATAGCAACAGCTCTTGCTATAGATAACATGAAAATTCAATTGCAAGCATGTAAAAGATGCAGGTAGCAACAACCCTTGCCACCCACTTAATATGCATAATCCAAGTGCAAGTAAGTAAACAAGAATCTATAGCAACAACCCTTGCCATAGATAAACATAAAGTTCAAGTAGATTGGTCCTTCGTCCAAAATTTTGCTAATGCTCCAAGTGGAAGAATTTGTGTAGTTTGGGATCCTATTATCCTTACCCTGAGTGTTCTCAATCAGTCAAGAGAAGCTCAGACTCCTTCAATCAGATCTTAAGAAACTAAATAATAGAGAATTTAGTGACATTTCCAAAAGAGCAGCTGCTGCTAGGCAAGAGCTTGATAATATTCAGAGCAGCTTGAGTCATGACCCTTCTGACTCTATCAAACAGGCTCAAGAGAGAATTCTGTGTAAGCAATACATTACTTTGGCTAGAGCTGAAGAAAGCTTTGCTAAGCAGAAATCTAGGATTCTTTGGCTCAAGTCGGGAGACCAGTGCACCTCATACTTCTTCAAATCCATTTCAAACAACAGAAATAGGAGGAGAATCACTAGCCTGGTCCTCCCTGACAATACCATTACTCATGACCCTAGAGAGATTAAATCCACATTTGTTACATTTTACACTAATCTCTTGGGGTCTGTCCACACCGCTAACTACTGTGGCACATCTAGAGTCAATCATCTAATCTCATCTAGACTTGGGGATGCCCAGAGAGAGGCCATGGTTGTTGAGGTCTCTAATCTTGAGATCAAGGAAACCTTCATGTCTCTGAATCCTAACAAAGCCCCTGGCCCTGATGGGTACAATGCCTGTTTTTTCCACAAAACATGGGATGTGATTGGGCATGAGGTCACTTCTGCTGTAAGGAACTTCTTTAGATCTGGCAGACTTCTCACTAAGGCTAATTCAACCATTGTTGCCCTTGTCCCTAAAGTACCTAACCCCTCCAAGGTGGGGGACTATAGGCCCATATCCTGCTGCAATAGCAGCCGTTATGCTGCTCAAATTCCTCCAAACCACTTTCCCAAGTCCCATCCCAAGCATCAAGTTCCATAAGCAAGCTTCAAGCATCAAGTATCCCAAGTCCCTCTCCAAGCATCAAGTATCATTTGCCATGCTACTCCATGTCCTATTCAATCATCAAGTATCATTTGCTATGCTACTCCAAGGCCTATTCCAACGGGATGTGTTGGTTTCCTATTTTCCCTCCCCGGCGGGTTGTGCCGGGGTCCACGCACTTTGCGTATCTTGTACTTTACCCTACTTACCCTCTTGTAGCCCTTGTGGCCATCCCTTTTAATTCACGCAATTCTATTTTCCTTTTTATTTGCTTTGTCCTCCCTGGGGTATGCCCCTTGTAGGCTGTACATTCGCTTAGCCTCTTTTAATTTCAAGCTTATTTACCCAAAAAAAAAATACTATCTATAAGTGCATAGCTAAAATCCTTGCTAAAAGGATTCAAGCTGTGCTACCTCATCTCATTGACCCTGTCCAATCAGGGTTTGTTAAGGGAAGAAGAATTGCTGATAACATATTTCTGACCCAGGAACTTATGAGAGATTATCACAAGCATTCTTCTTCTCCCAAATGTGCGAGATTATCACAAGCATTCTTCTTCTCCCAAATGTGCTTTGAAAGTTGATATAATGAAAGCATATGATAATGTTAGGTGGGATTTCCTATGGGACATTCTTCTTTCAATGAACTTTCCCCCTCAAATGATCCTCTGGATCAAAGCATGTATAACCACTGCAAATTACACTTTGAACATCAATGGTGAAGCAATATGGTTTTTTTTTTTTGGGTAAATAAGCTTGAAATTAAAAGAGGATAAGCGAATGTACAGCCTACAAGGGGCATACCCCAGGAAGGACAAAAAGAAAAGAAAAAGGAAATAGGGGTTACTGGCACATCCCGCCAGCATAGGTGTAAATAAGCAAAGGTAATAGGTGAATCAGATAATTGTTACAAAGTGGGCTAGACAAGTAGAACCCTACTGGATGTTTCTCTCCCATCAAATAGAGGAGAGAGAAGCACCATACAAAAATGGGGATAGTGTAGTACAGTTACTAATGAAGCTTGAACATGATACTTGTTGCTTGACATGATACTTGGGACTGCAAAAGTCATGGAATTAAAGGGCAAAGAGGATTAAGGCAAGGTGATCCCTTGTCTTCATATCTTTTTGTCATCGTCATGGAAATGCTCACCCAGCTTCTTAAAGAGAAATCTCTAAGTCCCAAATTCCATTTTCACTGGAGATGTGCAAAAACAAAAATAATCAATTTGTGCTTTGCTGATGATCTTATGATCTTTTGCAAGGGAGACATGGACTCCATTCAATGCATTCAAGATGCTCTCTCCGAATTTGAGGCCTTGTCTGGTCTATCCCCCAGTCCAGGCAAGAGCAACATCTTCTTTTCTGGTGTTTCCACCTCCCATAAACAAGCAATTCTTGAGAAATTGGGTTTCCATGAGGGCACTCTCCCCGTCAGATATCTTGGTGTTCCCCTCATTTCCACTAAGCTTAAATACTCTGATTGTAAGATACTCATTGATAAAATCACAAGCCGTACCAAGTCTTGGGCAAACAAGTATCTCTCATATGCTGGAAGAATCCAATTGATCAAGTCTGTGTTATTTTCTATGCAGACTTATTGGTCTTCCATCTTCATGCTCCCTAAGAAAGTGGTTAAGGAAGTCGAAGCTATCCTTAGATCCTTTTTCTGGACTGGTTCAGATCTGAGGCACACAGGTGCCAAAGTCTCCTGGGAACATCTTTGTTCTCCCAGAAAAGAATGAGGTTTAGGGTTTAAATCCGTTCAAATTTGGAATCAAGCTGCTATGGCCAAGCACATATGGTATATCATCTCTGGGGGGGGAGCAATCGATGTGGTGTGAAAAGCAACTGATGTAAGGAAAAAATGCCCGTTAGACTTTCTCTCTCTAGGCAATTTTCAGGCGATTCCTAGCGATGGCGGCCGCTCCTGATTCTCCTTCAGCTATAGGGGACAGAATCATTCCCACAAAGGATGAGTTAGGGTCCCGCGCAGTGGATTCAAATGAAGTTCGTAAGAAACAAGGCTTTGCCCATCATCAATCCAACCCACACCATGTGCAATCTCTACAACTCAGTCCACGGCCTGTTCAAGCGCTACAGTTGGGGAGTCCGATGTCCATCGTTTCTACTCCTCAAAATCTCTCAGATCTGGGTCAAAACCCTAGACTAGAGGAAATTGTTACCCCTACCCAAGCCTCTACTCGAACAGCAAACAAGGGGAGTGATGGCTCTACTACAGCAACTATGGGAAGGAAGATCCAGAGCAAGATTCTTGTTCCTGGAGCGGTATTCACAAGTCCCACTAGATTCACCCCTTTCAAGCCTATGGATCTCTATCCCCAGAACCTCAGAGCCGTCGATCGACCTGTACAAGATGCAATTCCCAAAAATGGCGAAACCCTAAGTCCATCTTCTCCACCGATTGAACCCAAATCCCTAGCTACAGATCAAAAACCCATTTTCGGCCCTCACAGCCCCACCAAATCTAGCCCTAGCTCAACCCACAAGCTCCATGAAGTCATCCAGCAGGAGGGTGAGCGTATGGATGGCAAGAACAGGTTAGCATCCTTAGTACACTCCATTGAAGCCGAGATGCAGAAAGCTGGGGTTAAAGTGGATTGTACCGAGCTTAACACACAACTCAATCTTCTCCGTGAGAAAGAGATTGGATCGTCCTTAACCTCTGCTTCTGGAGATTACTTGAAGGTTGGTTTTTATGAGCCCTCTAAATCCTCATTTGCTGAAGTCTCCTCTGGTAAACCTGTTCACTCATCTCAACCCAATCTTCCCAAAATCACTCAACAGGCCAATTCCAAAGATTGGGCCTCTCTATTTCGTACTCAGAGTCCCTCAAAAGTGATGAAGTTATGTCATTATCCAGATTTACAACAAGAAACCAGCGCTGTTGTTGAATTGGAGGAATCACACATCAATGTTAAGACTTGGAACTGCTGTTTGGTTGGGTATTTCCTAGATGGCAAAATGCCATTTCCACTGCTTAGTTCTACTGCGAGGAAAATTTGGAAGGATCATGGCAAAATCAGTATTAAACAAATTGGTGCTTGCTTCTTCTTTGAGTTTCAAGATGAGGACACTAAACTCAAAGTTCTAGAGGGAGGCCCCTACTTTTTCTCTAGAAGATATTTAGTCCTGAAGGACTGGGACACAATGATGATTCCAACTACAGAGCATCCTGCTTCCATTCCAGCTTGGGTGAAGATACATAAGTTACCTCTGGAGTGCTGGACAGAGGAAGGACTTAGCCGTATTGCTAGCACTATAGGAAAGCCTCTATATGTTGATGTGGCCACTGCTCAACAACAAAGGATAGATGCTACAAGGATATGTATTGAAGTTTCAGCTAATTCAGACCTTCCCAGAGATATCCAAATCACTTTGGGGCACAAGTCAGTCACAGTTGCTGTAGAATATCAGTGGTTGCCCCCCAAGTGTGCCTTGTGTAAAGTATTTGGTCACACTTGTAAACCCAAGGCTGAACCTCTAGCTAAAAATAGTAATGAAGCTTGGCAATTGATAGGAAAGGCCCTTGGAGGGGGAGGGGATGCTTTAGAGGCGGTGACCAAGGAGGCTCCTAATTCCCAAAGTGGACTAGAGCATGTTATGGTTCAGAGTGATGTTTCAGACTCTGAGGGTGAAGATCTTGCTTCTCCCAAACTTGAGTCCCTTAATCTAACAGCCCAGCTAGCCTCTACTTCAGATCCTACCTCCTCTTCATCTCTTGGGAACTCCCTAAAGGAGGGGCTGAGTAAGGAAGGGTTTAATGTGCACCAAACATGCTCCCCCTCTGACTCAACTCACAACAAAGCGGTTGCTTCTCCCAGGCAGGAGGAGTCTGCTGCTGGAAAAGCAGGAGCAGAGATGAATGATAAGGATATTGAAGGTCTTACTCCCCCGGATCCTCCTGATGATAACAATGCTGGGAAGAGTGCCAACAAGAATAGCAAAGGGAAGAAGAAGAAAGCAGGCAGTGGTAGCAAAGGGGGTACCTCCAATTCCTTCAGAAAAGGCAGGTAAGTCCCTCAACCCTTTTTGTCTTGGCAGCAAGCTATACTGAATATTATCTGCCATCTTTTGCTCTTATATTATGTCTATGTCCATAAATCCTCTTCAATTTGGTTTTTGGAATATGAGGGGTCTTAACGATCCACTCAAGCAAAGAGAGGTGAGGTCCTTTGTTAATAAAAACAACCTGTCTATCATTGGACTAGTAGAACATAAAATAAAGGAAATTAACTTTAGCAGGATTACTTGCTCCATGTTTCCCTTTTGGTCTTTTGTACACAATTACTCTCACTCTGCTAGTGGGAGAATTTGTGTTGGCTGGGATTCCTCTATTGTAAGTATCAATGTTCTAGGGCAATCCAGTCAAGCAATACACTGTCATGTGAAATCTGTTGCTGGAAACTTACAGTTTGTTGCAACTTTTGTTTATGGATCCAATTTATATAATGAGAGGAATGACTTGTGGCGTGAATTGAACTCTTGGAACAACCCCAACCCTTGGGTTATCTTAGGTGTCTTCAATGCCTTAAGATTCCCTTCTGATAAAGTGGGTGGTGATTATCATTGGCCTTCGCATATGGATAATTTTGGCCAGTGTATTGATGCCAATGAACTTGACGATCTTAAGTATACTGGTTGCTTGCTTGTATTTGGATTATGCTCATTAGGTGGGTTGCAAGGGCTGTTGCAACCTACATTTTACTTGCTTGCAATTAAACTTTCTTGTTAAACTATAGCAAGGGCTGTTGCTATAGATTCTTGATTACTTATCTGTTGTTAGAGCTCTCATTTGTCATTGTATTCGTTGAGAACTTGCTGTGTTACTTACCTGTTACAAAGGAGATGCTGCCCAATTATCTAGCATTCCAGTGGACATGATTGTTAATTTGCTTAAAGTTGTTTGGTATCATCTGGACTGCTGTGTGTCTGATCAGCATCCTCAATGTCGACATTTCTGGCCTAGCTTTGGGGGGTTGTCCCAAGGCGTGTATTAGTCCCTTCTGGGAGGGGGCATTTCCTCCCTACACTAACCTGTTACACCTACTGTTAGGCCAACCTTTTCTAGCAGTAGTTGGAAGATTAAGAGCTTTGAAAGAGTTTCTAGTCTTCTTCCAAGTCATCATTTTGTGGCTTATCTTGTATGAAACTTTGTATTTTTGGGCTGCCAATTTCTGGGCAGACATCTGATTTTCTGGGATTGTATAAAGCAGCCATTATGCTGCTCAATTTCTCCAAAACCACCTCTGTTGCTGCAGCAGCAGCTACTAACAGCAGTTCCCAAGCATCAAGTACCATAAGCAAGCTTCAAGCATCAAGTCATGTCCAAGTTGTATGTTCAAGGTCTTATTCCTAGGTCTATTGTTATGTTCAAGCTTCAATGTCAATCATTTAGACTCATTTTGAGTGTTTCTCTTCCATCTCCCTAGATGGCTTAGAAACACTTTTATTATATTTTATTATATTTTGTTGCAAAGATATCCCATATTTTAGGTTCCCCCATGTTGCCAAGTTTGGCCTCCCCATTACCTCCCATTCCAGTCTTCTTCCGGTCTCCCTTTGTAGCCTTCGGGCCATCCCACGCAATTATTATTTTATTTTTTTTCCTTTCCTTTTCTTTTTGTCCTCCTGGGGTATGCCCCTTGTAGGCTGTACATCCGGTTAACCTTTTTTTCTATTTCAAGCTTTATTTACCGAAAAAAAAATCGATGTGGTGTCAGTGGGTGAAATCCTATTTGCTTAAGGGTAAAAGCTTCTGGAAGGCTAGAATTCCAAGTAGCCCATCTTGGACCTGGCGAAAGCTACTTCAACTCCGTCCTCTTATCCAATCATTTATCAAGTATAAGATTGGCGATGGTAAATCTACATTCCTATGGTATGACAATAAAGGGGCAGCAGCAAGCCATTGAATCTGCCCCCATTGATTGAAACAGCCGGCAGCAGCAAACAGATCCTTCCTCGCTGCAGCAAATACAGGGGCAGCAGTAACTGCAGCAGCAAAACGAGTCCAGCAGTGGCAAAAAAACCATACTGCAGCAGCTAAACAGATCAAAGTACAATATGCACACAATATAACATAAGTATGAGTGGGAAATTCAGATTATACAATCCCCCATATCGCTAATAACCTCTGATATTGGGGTCCCTCGGGAAGGTTTTCCAAGGACAGCAATCTATATCTCACAATTGCGTAGATTTTGTTCACAATAGTGGGAATTGTACATGTTACATTTTGAAATTTGCGAACATTTCTTTCAACCCATACATGGTAAATTGTGGCAGTAAATGCAAGTTTGATGATTAAGGATTTAAGTGTTTTGCCTTTGACATTAGAGATGTGGTTAATCCAGTCGGCCCAGGGCCTGGGGGTCCAAGTTATATCTATGTGGGTGAGGATCTGAGACCATATTTGAGAAGTGAAGGCACAGTTGAAGAAAAGATGATCATGAGGCTCCACCCCAAGACAGAAGACACAACAGGAGACAGGAATGGTGCCAAATAACACCAATCTGTCTCCAGTATATAGCCTATTATGAATAGCAAGCCAAGCAATCATACTGCATTTGGGAATGTGACCAGAGAACCAGATGCACTTACTCCAAGTCACCTTGGGGTATTGTGTTCTAAGCTCATTCCAAAGGGAAGAGATGGAGAACTCACCAGTCACATTAAGAGACCATTTATGGTGGTCCTCAAGGTCTTGGTTTGGATTAGGGAGGGAAGAGATAGTATCTCTAACCTCATTGAGCTCCAAAGTATGGGTGACAGGAACACACCAGCTGGTACCTCTAATAATGGAGGCCACCTTGGCCTCCTTCGTGAGACTAGAATCATAGATAACCCTAGTACCAAATCTGGTGACAATGGGGCCTAATGGGTGCCAGTTATCATACCAGAGTGATGTGGCTCTACCATTACCAATGGCAACCTTTATGTGGGACTGAACAAGTGTTCTAAGATTGAGAAGCTTCCTCCAGACCCAAGATGGTGAACTGGGCATTTTAACTTCCCAAAAGCTCCTCCCCTTGAGCAAGTAAGACTTAACCCATTGACACCACATAGATTGTTCCCCACCAAAGATAAGGAACCAAATATGTTTTGCAATGGCAGCTTTGTTCCAAACAAAAATGGATTTGAATCCCATGCCCCCTTCTTGCTTAGGGCAACACAAGTGTTCCCAAGAGACTTTAGCCCCAGTCTTTTTAAGATCAGGACCAGACCAAAGGAAGGCTCTAAGAATGGATTCAACATCTTTGATAGCCTTTTTAGGAAGAATAAAGAGTGATGTCCAATAAGTCTGCATCGAGAAAAGGACATTCTTAATAAGCTGGACCCTGCCTGCATATGTCAGATCCCTATTTGTCCATGACTTGGTTCTAGAGGTGATTCTGTCAATCATTGATTTGCAATCAATGTATTTTAACTTGGTGGTAATCAGTGGGACCCCCAAGTATCTCACAGGCAAGGTGCCCTCTCTGAATCCTAACAATTGGAGAATTTCAGTTCTGGTAGAGTGTTGCACACCAGAAAAAAAGACATTACTTTTCCCAGGGCTAGGGGATAACCCAGATAAAGATTCAAATTCAGAAAGGGATTCTTGGATATGCCTGACTGATTTGACATCACCTTTGCAGAAGAGCATAAGGTCATCTGCAAAACATAGATTGATAATTTTAGGCTTATTGCAACGCCAATGAAACTTAAAGTCAGGTTTATTGGATCTCTCTCTCAAAATACAAGTGAGCACCTCCATGACAATTACAAAGAGATAGGATGACAATGGGTCACCTTGTCTGAGGCCTCTTTCCATCAGTGGTGAGGGTCCATCTATGTCTGTCACCTTAAAAAACAAAAGGATCGGGGAGAGTAATGAGACCAGTTCTAATCTCATTAATCTCCAAAGTTTGGGTAACAGGTAAAGCCCAGTTGGAATTCCTGTTCTAATTATATTGTGGGATTCCTGTGAGAATTGTACCTCCATGCATCTTTGTTCGGAGTGGCTCAGCCCGAATTCTCAGATTAAGTGAAAAGAGAGTGGGAGGTTAGTCTGTGAGGGAGTACAGGAGGTGAGCAACATATGATCTGGGAATTATTGTTCCATGTTAGCTTGGTTACAGTCTCCATATGGGACGAAGCTATCAAGGAGTTGAGAGCTTCTCTCTCTAAAACCTAGAGAGAGAATGCACTCCTCTTAATCCTATCAAATTTTTTATCAATCCTCCAAACATATGTTTGGTTTCACCAATCTGTTTGCTCAGATTATCATCTAGGACTGAACTTTTGTTTGGTTATCCACATTTAGTGTTGGGTCTTCCTTCACTAATTCTCTATCACTGGGTTTCTTATTCACCAAATGGGGTTCTTCCCAATATCAAGAGGTGTTCGTCCAAGACCCATCAACTGATGTTCTTCACACTTTTGTGTGAAAGGTTATCAACAATCCTATTTCCCTGGGGGATTTAAGTTCCCCGTCTGGACGCCACGCCAGAGATGTTATACAGCTGCCTCTCATCTTGCATGTTGTGCCTCCTGTTCGATTCCAAGGTGTTCTACCCCCATAAATATTCAATCCAGTCATTCTCGCTAAGCGACTTAGAGTCCGGCGGTGGGGGCAATCTCCGTTTGGTCTGGTTTGATGAAATTGGTGGGGTGGATGTTTCCTCTGGTCGAGCTCTGAGGTGTTCATTGCGCAGGATGGGTTCCTGCAGATTCATTACCAAGAACCTCTTTCATCACTCAAGCACTTTGTACAAACAGCCCTTGTACAACTGCCCTTGTGATGATCAGTACAACAACCCTTGTACTGATGATTAAAAGTAGATTGCAACAGCCCTTGCAATCCACTGGCGATCATGGATGCATGCTAATCAGTAATCTGTAAACCTGATTCCTGTGCTTTGAGTTGCATGATGGGAGGGGGTTGTGTGTTCATCAATGGAGTGGTTAAATACGCAAGGGGAGCAGTCGATTTGGATTGTCCTCATCATTCCTTCAATAACCAATTTCGCTCAGAGTATGTTTCTCATGGAGGTATTGTGATCTGAGGTCCTGAAGTTGTCTCTCCACTGCGATCCAGTTCCTTCCGCTAAGTGTCCCGGTGTCACAGCGGTAAGGGTAATACCACAATCGGTTCTAGTCGCGAATGGGAAGCTCAGTGATGTAGGCCCTTGTTCCTTCTGTATGTCCTTTTGGAGCTTATCTCTGTGTGTTGATCTTCCGAGCTCTGGCTGAAAATCAATTTCGTAATGGAGAGAGTGAGATCCACTCTCTCCTTAGCGAGTGGGTCTGTTTTCGACCCAAATGGGGTCGGTTTTCACGGGAAATATGGCAGAGTTACATTAATTTAGCAGGCGCATGCTAAATTAACCAACAAAAAATAAAATAAAAAACAAAAAGTTGTTCAAAATGCCCGAAAAGCACATATGCTTGCTGTCCCTGCTCGGTTTGAGGGCCCCTATGCAATACATTATTCTCGACAGCAATCTTGGTCCAAGCGGTGACAGATTGCTTATTGGTCAAATCAACAATGGTCCAATCGGTGGCAGCAACAAATTGCCTTTCGGAAATGGAAGGTTTAAATGCTCTTTGCTTGGGCATTAAATAATTAGTTTTGGTTTGCAAGTGGGCGTACAGCATGTGTAAAAGAGGTGTGATGCTCATGACCTTTTCTTGGTCCATTACAAGCATGGCGTGCATTCCTTGGGCCGCAAATCGAGCAGCATCACATGCCTACCTTGGGGACCACTCGGTGGTCTAATTTTAGTTATTTTCCTATGTGTATTGCTTTATGCGTATCTATCCTATCCCTAGCAGGTTGTGCCAGGACCCCTATTTTCCCACCCCGGCGGGTTGTGCCGGGGAACACGCGCTTTTGTTTTCTTTCTTTTTTGCTTAGTCCTTCCTGGGGTATGCCCCTTGTAGGCTGTACATTCGCTTAACCCCTTTTAATTTCAAGCTAATTTACCCAAAAAAATTATTGTTCCATGTTGTTCCATGTTAGTTGTTCATTATCATAGTTGCTGGTTTCTTGCTACTTGAGATCTACCATCATTGAGATCTACCATCATGGGCAGTGCTGTTTGCTCGATTTAGTGTGCTGTTTGCTCTGCACAGCAGCTGCGTTTCAGTGGCTTACTGCTCGTAGTTACAGAATTAATAGTTACAGAGTTTACAGTAGCTAGCCTGCCCATTGGTGCTAGCTGTTGCTATTCTCATCTTACTGCTGCTGTACAGAGTTTACCAAGAGCCGAATTCTCAACTTACTGCTGCTGCTGTTCACAGCAGCTGATTGGCACTGTTAGTGTTGTTTTATTGCTGCCGTACTTTGGAGCTCAACTATCATGTTCATGCACTAGTTGCCTCGGTCCAGATTGTACTACTCGGAAATAACGGTCTGCACTTGTTGGTTAGAATTTGCTGCTGCTGTACTGCTGTATTACTGCTGTATTGTTGAGTGCTTTGTGTTGATCTGTTGTTTTATGTTCCGGAACCTTCATGGTGTCTTCTGGGATGTCATTTTTCAAACAAAACTCTGCCCAAATTTTCTGAAAATTCCATAATTTGCAGCACATCTCAGGAATTTTGGGTGGATTGCTGTTGAATCTGTTATGTAGTGCGGTTCTTTTGGTCCTTTAAAGGGTTTGTCCCCTTTCCATTTGCTTTCCCTAGGGGGGCTGTCCCTAGGGATATTTGATTTGATAGCCTATATGGAGGGGGATGTCCTCCATCCTTGATTGGATACCATGACCCAATCTGAAACTACTTAGGTTACGTTTGGTTGGACGGAATGGAATGTAGATTGGAATAGAATTAAAAATGGAATGGAATTGGAGGAATTGTGATTGGAATAACCATTCCTATTCTCATGTTTGGTTGCGGCTAGGAATCAAAGAGACAAAACATCGGGAAACCGAAATTTTTAATAACCAACTGCAAAACTCAATCTAAAAAAATTAACCAAAATAAAACTTATCTCAATCACAGATTCACAAAGCACCGAGAGAAACCAGAAACCCAGACTCATAACCCGAATCCAGAAATCCAAACTCGTCGCAATTTCTGCCAAAAAATGTCATTCCCTGAAGCCTACCCGTCAAATAAATCTGGCACCGGATCCCCAAACTCGAACACCGAAAAACAACATGACATTCTTCGAAACGGCGTTGTTCGTTTGGCTCTGCGACGACTCAACTTCTTCGCCCGTCGGTGTATGCCAAACAGATTTTAGCGACGAGAGGTTTTTGCTCCGACATTCCTCCCCAGAATTAGAGCCGGAATCTAAAGCCCGATCGAAATAATCAATAACGAAATCAAAAAAATTCTACGGATAACTACATGGATGGTAATGTATGAGACTATAATCGTACAGAAGCAAAAAGCAAGTAAAATTGAGGCAACCTTCAGATGGGACAACTGACTTTGAGGGCCACCACATGAGCTTCAAACTGAGATAGATACCGATCTGGCGGAGATGGAGGTGGGCCGGTGGCGGAAGAGGCACAATGGCGGTGGAAATCGAGACCAGATGAGAGAGAGAGAGAGAGAGAGAGAGCAGGGGGCCTCTTCGGGCGGGCAGGCGGGGGTGGTGTTCTCTTCTATCGGGGACTGAAACATTGAGTCGGGTAAGGAAATGGAATTAGAATTCTTAAGTTTTTCATTGGAATGTTAATTCCCTTATTTAGAGGAATAATGATTCCATGTAGAATTGGTATTCCATCTATTTTTTGCAAACCAAACATGGGAATAGAATGTCATTGGAATTTCTATTCCATTCCACTGTCTATTCCAGCAAACCAAACGCACCCTTAGGGTTTATGCCTTCTGTCTTGGGCTGAATTTGTTGGTTTCATCCTGGACAGTTAATGTTCATTTCATATTGTTCCTTGCCCGTTTAGTGGTGCCAAGAGATAATGCGGTGTGCTCCATCTTCCATTGTTCAAGCATGCAGATCAAAGTGATGGTGGCATCATTTTTGTATTCCGTTATCCTCTCTTTCCTTTTGGAGAGTTTCTGACCCATCTAATGATGGCTTCGAAACTCTATTACTTTCCATATTTTCCTTGGGTAGGTGCTCACCCCATCACATCCCTATGTAGCCTTCGGGCCATCCCTTATTTATCGTTATTTTGTTTCATTTTTTGTTTTGTTTTGTTTCGTCCTCCTGGGGTATGCCCCTTGTAGGCTGTATATTCGTTTAGCCCCTGTTGTTTTCAAGCTTAATTATCCAAAAAAAACTGGTTGATATTGGAAGCCAAACAGTATGTTTGATCGGACTGGGATAAAGGTGGAATAAATCCACTAGATGAGACTTAAATCAACAACAGATTGTTGGATTTGTTGTAAAAATTATGATAAGAGATGAGGGGAGTGCATTCTCTCTCTAGATTCTAGAGAGAGAAGCTCTCAACCCTCTTTTCACTTGATTGTGTTATTGGCTGGATTTACGCAATACATTAATGTCAAAAATGTGGGGATCCCAGCACACAAGGATTCTACCAATGGGAGCATGGTCATAATTGTGTGCGAAATGCCAATGAGGACAGACAAAATTCAAGATTCTTTTGACATTGACCTCCTTAACTTTATGCTCTAATAGTCCAATCAAAGACAATTTATTATTAGTAATAAACTTTTTGGCCTCTTTTTGTTTAAGAGTGTCATTAAGACCACGTAAATTCCAAAACCCAATATTCTAGTTCATCATAAACTAGAAGGCAAAAGCTATACTATATAGCAAAAGATGGGAAGTATTGACTGCTATCAAAAGTGAAGGGAAGAGAGTTACCGCCCTTTTGGATAAGGAAGAGCCTTCTGGTTGCTCCTCCCTTTTTTCTTTTTCCTATTTGAGACCACTTTGAAATCCTTCCCATGCTTTAGAGCATCTTCCAATTCCCCACTACTGCTACTAGAAGGAAGATGTGGAGAAGTTGTGGCTAGTGAGGAGCAATGTTGATAGGGAGGCTTTGGATCAGGAACAGGCCCTCCAACCACTGTATGTTGTTCACCTTCTAGCTTGTTAGACTTCCCAACAGGGTCTTCTATCACATTGGATGGACTGAAGGCCTTGTTGAAAGTTGGAACCTCTTTTGTAACTACATCCAGTGCTGAACTGCCGCTCTTTGCTAATGCCTCCAACACTTTACTTTGCACTATTGGATCCTTATTAGAGACCTCAGCTTCTATATCCTTGCTCTTCAATCCTCCTCTAACACTTTTTTTTTTTGGATAATTCAGCTTGAAAATAAAAGGGGAAAAAGTATATACAGCCTACAAGGGGCATACCCCAGGAGGACAAAACAAAAGAAAGAAATAAAAAGAGAGAGGAAAGTATGCTAGACAGCAACAACATAAAAAGAAGGCCAAATGGCTACAGAAGTAAACTAACTATGAATTACAAAATATGACAACTGTGTAAAACCTAATGAGTTTCTAATCCTTCTAGTAGATGAACTAGAAACTCATCAAAAGGAAGTAGGACAAAACCATAAGCTACCAATGGTCTGGGACTCTTGCACAACCAACTTTTTTGATCCCTCTTGCACAACCATCTTGATGGATTGAATTTTAAAACCCAGCTTGACCGCAACATCTTTAAACCATCACTTCATACAAACCAGAAGTTTCAGTAGCAGCAAGATACGACATTGCCAAGGGACAGCCCCCCAAGGCTAGGTATGGGAGGAAGTCCCCTCCCAAAGGGGATCAAACTTGCCAAGGGACAACCCCCCTAGGCTAGGATAGGCCAAGAATATAGTTATCACATGAGCAGCATGTTTGGAGAAAAAAATTGGGCAGCATTCCTGCTGTTTTTTGATAAACCAAGTGAAGCAATTGTCTGCCCATAATTGGCAGCCCATATAACATAACAAAACAAACTCCAGCTCACAAGCAGTAGTATTCTAAATGGCAGACCACTGCCTTAATCGAAAGTAACATATTGTACCATCAAACAACACAGCAGTGCACCGGCAGTGGCAGCACTGCCCAGGCAGCATCACAATCGGGTATGGCAGATTCAAAGCAGCAGCGACAGCAGTAGCATAACAAAGGCACTACTGCCCAGAACTACAATAGTAGATGGCACTGTACTTCCAAAAGCTTTCATGCTCCTTCCACTTCCGGTACCACTAAGCAATCAGATACTACAGGGCAGAAATCTATTGAGGAGGAATGACAAGTCATAGGAAGAGCAGCAGCCTTGAAAAAAGGAGGGATCTCAGCTCTAGAAGCTGTCACTAAGTTTGTTCCCATCACCAATGATACGTCTCTTGGGGATATTAAATCAGATGCTCTTCTCTCGGATAGTGACAGTGAGGATCTAGATGAAGAATTTATGGCAGATGATAATCTCCCTGTTACCTCTAAGCCGGTTACAGCCATACCAAATGAAGGTCCTAGAACACCTCAACCTCCAGATTCTAATGTGGTGGATAGCACTTGGGTGGTTGATCCAGGTACTAGCAAGGTTGGTAGCACTAACCAGGAGGATGGTAAAAGGGTTGCAACTCCTCAACCCAATTCCTTCAAATCCTCTAACAGCAGCAAAAAGAAGAAGAACAATAAGTACACTCACGGGAGCAATCATGGGGGGAAAAAAGACTACCCCTCCCCCAAAAAGGTAAACATTCCTCCTTTTGTTGGCAGTATGTTAATGCTTCCTATTTATTGCCATTTTGATGTCTAAAACACCTCTTCATTTTGGGTTCTGGAACATGAGGGGTCTTAATGACCCTATTAAACAAAAGGAGGCTGTTTCTTTTGTCAAAACAAATAAATTATCACTTTTTGGGCTCATTGAGCATAAAATAAAGGAGGTTAATTGTTCTAGGACTTTTAAATCCATGTTTCCCTTTTGGTCCTTTGCTCATAACTCTGTTATTGCTCCTAGTGGTAGAATTTGTGTGGTTTGGGACCCTACTGTTCTTAACTTGAGTATCCTTGGTCAGTCTTCCCAAGCCATCCACTGTAATGTTCAGACCTTGAATGGGGATCTCAAGTTTTATGCTACCTTTGTCTATGGCTCTAATCTCTATCAGGAGAGAGAGGAGCTCTGGCATGACTTGATTAATTGGACTTGTACAGATCCCTGGATTATATTAGGTGATTTCAATGCTATTAGATACCAATCTGAGAAGATTGGTGGTGATCAGAGTTGGCCTTCATACATGGAGGATTTCAATAAATGTATTGCTTCCACTGAACTTGCAGACCTTAGATACTCTGGTTGTCAATTCACATGGTCTAACAAGCAAACCTACACTCAATACATTGCTACCAAGATTGACAGGGTTTTAGTTAATGAGCATTGGATCAAGACTCATACTTGTTCTAATGCCCATTTCTCCCCTCCTGGGATCTCTGATCACTCCCCTGCTATTGTGTATATTAATCCAGAAACCAGGAAGACTCATAAACCTTTCAAATTTTTTAACTTTCTAGCTGAGCACCCCGATTTCTTATCCACTGTTCAAAAAGTTTGGAGGGGAGTGATCATTGGTAATCCTATGTATGTTGCTTGTGAGAAGCTCAGGCGTCTCCAATCGGAACTTAAGAATCTTAACACTAGGGAGTACAGTGATATTACTAAGAGAACACTGGCTGCTAAACAACAACTTGACCAAGTTCAAACTAATATTGGTGTTGATCCCACCAATCCATCTAAACAAGCACTTGAGAGAGAATTGTGTAAGCAATATCTTGCCTTGGCTAGGGCTGAGGAAAGTTTTGCAAAACAGAAATCAAGGATTCAATGGCTTAGGTTGGGGGATCAATGTACTTCCTATTTCTTTAAATCCATATCTCACAATAGGAACAGGAATAAAATCACTAGTCTGGTCCTTCCCAATGGTAATATCACTCATGATCCTGTTGAGGTTAAATCTACCTTTGTAGATTATTATACCTCCCTTTTGGGTACTGTCCATGCCTCGGATTATTCTGGAACTTCTAGGGTTAATCAGTTGATCTCCTCCAGGCTACTGGATTCCCATAGAGATGCCATGATTTCTGAGATCTCCAATCAGGAAATCAAGGAGACTTTCATGTCTCTTAATCCCAGCAAAGCCCCTGGCCCTGATGGGTACAACGTTGGGTTCTTCCAGAAATCTTGGAGTGTTGTTGGCAATGAGGTCACTGCTGCTGTGAGGAATTTCTTCAGATCTGGTAGACTCCTCACTAAGGCAAACTCTACTAGCATTGCTCTTGTCCCTAAGATCCCTAATCCAACCAAGGTTGGGGACTTTAGACCCATCTCATGCTGCAACACTATTTACAAATGCATTGCTAAAATTCTTGCTAAAAGAATTCAAGCTGCCCTGCCCCATCTCATTGACCCTGTCCAATCCAGATTTGTTAAAGGAAGGAGAATTACTGACAACATCTTCCTTACCCAATTTACCGGAAAAAAAAAAAAACATCTTCCTTACCCAAGAGATCATGAGAGGCTATCATAAGGCCTCCACTTCTCCTAAATGTGCTCTTAAAGTAGATATTATGAAGGCCTACGATAATGTTAGATGGGATTTCTTATGGGATACTCTTATCTCTATGAATTTCCATCCTCAAATGATAAAATGGATCAAGGCCTGTATCACCACTGCCAACTACTCTTTGAGCATTAATGGAGAAGCCACGGGCTTCATTATAGGTAAGAAAGGTCTTAGGCAAGGTGATCCCTTGTCTTCCTACTTTTTTTTTGGGTAAATAAAGCTTGAAATAGAAAAAGGCTAACCGGATGTACAGCCTACAAGGGGCATACCCCAGGAGGACAAAAGAAAAGGAAAGGAAAAAACTAAAATAAAAATTGCGCGGGATGGCCCGAAGGCTACAATGGGAGACCGGAAGAAGACCGGAATGGGAAGCAATGGGGAGGCCAAACTTGGCAACACGGGGGAACCTAAAATAAGGGATATCTTTGCAACAAAATATAATAAAAATATACAAAGTGTTTCTAGGCCATCTAGGGAGATGGAAGAGAAACACTCAAAATGAATCTAAATGATTGACATTGAAGCTTGAACATAACAATAGATAGCATGTCCTTGATCCGCAACGTGAAACATAGGTAGCAGAGTGAACAATCCGGGGTGACTTTGGTTTAGGATGAACATAAGGTCCTATCACTGAGACAACTCTCCAGTGATAGGTCCATGAGAATGGGTACAATGCACCACATTGGGAGGAAGCCCCCTCCCAGAAGGGGATCAAACAATGCCAGGGACAACCCCCCATGGCTAGGCCTAATGAAAGACAACAATATCCAAATTCGGAAAAATTTGAGCAGCATTTCTGCTAATTTTGATGAACCCACTCTACAAATAGTAAAGATGAAGCTATAAACACAGCGAAAACTCAACATCGTGGATGCTGATCAGACACACAGCAGTCCAGATGAAGCTAAACAACTCTAAGCATTAACAAGCAAGTCCACTGGTAAGTATACAATGAATCAGGTAGGCAAGCAAGTATCTATAGCAACAGCCCTTGCTATAGTATAACATGAAGGTTCAAGAGCAAGCAAGTAAGTAAGTATGTAGGTTGCAACAGCCCTTGCAACCCACTTAATGAGCATAGTTCAAATATAAGCAAGCAAGCAAGTAACTATAGCAACAACCCTTGCTATAGATTAACATGAAAAAATTCAAGTGCATGCAAGTAAGAATATACCAGTAGCAAGCCAAAAGCCATCTCACATCAGCAAGCCAAAAGCCATCTCAACATGAACCAAACCTTGGAGAGGACAGCAGTTGTTGGAGAGGGCAGCAATTGCAGCAGTGCATAGCAGCAGTTGCAGCAATAAAACAGATCCAAAACGATGCAGCAGCAACAATACAGATACGTACAATAATGCAGCAGCAACGACAATCTGCCAACAACAGCAGCAGTCAAGTGATTCTCCATATGTTTAATAGTCTGTGAGCCTGGGGCCCTTGAGGTAAAGTCTCAAGAGACAAAAGCCTGTATCTTACCATAGTATAAATCTTGCTTACAACAACAGAGACGGGACAGGCTTTGTTTTGAAATTTGCGTAAATTCCTCTCAATCCAAACAAGATATATTGTGGAAGTGAAAGCCAGTTTAATTAAAAGGGATCTTAATGATTTGCCTTTAATTGTTGTCATATGAATGATCCAATTAGCCCAAGTCCTAGGAGCCCAATTAATTTCAATTAGGGAGAGTATTTGGTTCCACACCTGAGAGGTAAATGTGCAGTTAAAGAAAAGGTGATTATGATCTTCACTTCCCTGGCAAAAAGAGCATTTGGAGACAGATTTGGTTCCAAATAAAACCAATCTGTCCTCAGTGTATAGCCTTTGTTGGATAGCTATCAAAGAGATGAAGCTGCTCTTTGGGATGTGCCCAGGGAACCATATGCATTTACTCCAAGGAACCTTGGGAAATGGGGTTCTAAGATGATTCCATAATGAGGAAATAGTGAACTTACCACTGGTATTGAGAGTCCAGTGGTGCTGATCAACTATATTCTCATTAGGTGAAGTAATGGAGGAAAGACTAGCTCTGACCTCATTAAGTTCCATGGTCTGTGTAATGGGGAAAGCCCAACTTGTGCCTCTAACAATACTCCAAACAGTAGCTTCTTTAGGAAGGCCAGAATCATAGATAATCCTAGAACCATACCTAGTTGCAAGAGGTCCAAGGGTAGTCCAGTTGTCATACCATAGGGATGTGGATTTACCATTACCAATGATAACCTTTATATGGGGGAGCACAATGCTCCTAAGGTTAAGGATTTTCCTCCATACCCAGGAGGGATCACTTGGGATTTTTATCTCCCAAAAGTTTTTGCCCTTAAGTAAATAGGATTTAACCCATTGACACCACATGGACTGTTCACCACCTGAGATGAGGAACCAAATGTGCTTTGCTATAGCAGCCTTGTTCCAAACTTGAATAGCTTTGAAACCAAGACCACCTTCTTGTTTAGGAGAGCACAAGTGCTCCCAAGAAACCTTGGCACCTGATTTTTTCAAATCAGGGCCAGACCAAAGAAAGGCTCTAAGAGTAGATTCAACATCTCTTATGACTTTCTTTGGTAAAATAAAGAGAGAAGACCAATATGTTTGCATAGAGAACAAAACATTTTTTTATCAATTGCACCCTACCAGCATAAGTTTTTTTTTTTCGGTAAATAAAGCTTGAAATAGAAAAAAAGGCTAACCGGATGTACAGCCTACAAGGGGCATACCCCAGGAGGACAAAAAAAGAAAAGGAAAGGAAAAAAATTGCGTGGGATGGCCCGAAGGCTACAAAGGGAGACCGGGAGAAGACCGGAATGGGAAGCAATGGGGAGGCCAAACTTGGCAACATGGGGGAGCCTAAAATAAGGGATATCTATGCAACAAAATATAATAAAAATATAATAAAAGTGTTTCTAAGCCATCTAGGGAGATGGAAGAGAAACACTCAAAATGAATCTAAATGATTGACATTGAAGCTTGAACATAACGATAGATATCGTGTCCTTGATCCGCACATGACACTTGGATGGACCTTGAACATGAGACTTGAAGCTTGAACATGACACTTGGAATAGAACTTGGAGTAACTTGGCAAAGGACCTAGGAATAGGACCTTGAACATACATCTTGGACATGACTTGGTGCTTGAAGCTTGCTTATGGTACTTGATGCTTGGGATGGGACTTGGATTAGGCCTTTGCAACTGCAAGATTGCTGCTGCAACACCAAGTACACAGACTGCTGTTGCAGCAACAGAGGTGGTTCTGGAGGAATTTGAGCAGCATAATGGCTGCTTTTTACAATCCCAGAAGATCAGATGTCTGCCCAGTAATTGGCAGCCCAAAAATACAGAGTTTCATACAAAATAAGCCACAGAATGATGACTTAGAAGACTAGAAACTCTTTCAAAATCTTGATCTTCCTACTACTGCTAGTGTAGGGAGGAAATGCCCCCTCCCAGAAGGGACTAATACACGCCATGGGACAGCCCCCCACAGCTAGGCCAGAAATGCCAACATTGTGGATGCTGATCAGACACACAGCAGTCCAAATGATACAAAACATTTTTAAGCAAATTAACAAACATGTCCACTGGATTTCTGGAAAATTGGGCAGCATCTCCTTTGAAACAGGTAAGTAACACAGCAACTTCTCAACGAATACAATGACAAATGAGAGCTCTAATAACAGATAAGTAATCAAGAATCTATAGCAACAGCCCTTGCTATAGTTTAACATGAAGGTTCAATTGCAAGCAAGTAAAAATGTAGGTTGCAACAGCCCTTGCAACCCACTTAATGAGCATAATCCAAATGCAAGCAAGCAAGCAACTATCTATAGCAACAGCCCTTGCTATAGATTAACATGAAGTTCAAGTAAAATGTACGTTTACCTGGAGTATTAGCAAGATCCTCCCCAAGTAATGGCCAGCAGCTCAGGTTTGCAGCATTTGGAGCTCTTTCCATATAGTGATTCCACAGCAAATGCATTTAGGTGTGATTCTAAACTGCTGCCAGCAACAGCAGCAACATGCATGACTGACTGCTGCAGCAAGCCCGCTGGATATCTGATTGAATCTCACTTTAAGCTTACAGCACTCACACTGACTCCAGTACAATCCCTTGCCCAATTTTGCCAACAACCTAGGAGAGGGCAGCAGTTGCAGCAGTAAACAAATCCAGAACAATGCAGCAGCAGCAATCTGCCAACAGCAGCAGCAGCAAGCAAACTGCCCAGCTATGGATCTGATAATAGATGTAGATAGAATTTCAACCAGATTAACTGCCAAAGTGGAATATGAACCTGCAAACACACCTTCCCAACTGGGATATTAGAAAAGACAAGAATTCTTATACTAAACTGCTCCCTCCTGAACCTGTCACCACAAAGTCAGTTAGCAGAAAATGGAATAGGAATCAAACCACTTATTATGTGCCTGCAAGCCAACTAGTGAGAGTTAGCATTTATGTTCCATGCTTCACACAAGAACGATGGACCTGTGGGGAGCTTTGATAAGGATATCAATCTACACCTGATGTCAGAACAAATTTTGCTTACCACAGTTGAGATAGAGTTCTGCACATTCTGGAATTTCCTGATGTTCCTCTCAATCCAAATATGATAGAGAGTGGCAGTGAATGAAAGTTTAGTAAGGATACTCCTAAGTCCTTTGCCTTTGTTGTTGGACAATTGAGAGACCAGACTTTGGAGAGTTTGGGGATGCCACTGGAGGTATGACTTAAGAGAAATGGTGTCCCATACTTCTCTGGTAAAAGGGCAATTGAAGAAGAGGTGATCATGATCTTCTTCATCATTGCAAAAGGAGCAACAAGAGGAATCTTTAATGCCAAACAGAACAAGCCTATCCTCAGTGGAAAGCTTTTTCTGAATGGCAAGCCAGCTTATTAAACTGCGTTTGGGGATGTGAGCAGTAAACCATACAACATGGTACCATACTATGGAGGGAAAATGGGTCCTTAGCTGCTCCCAAAGAGAGGAAATGGTAAACACTCCACTACTACCAAGGGACCATCTACAAGTGTCTTGTATGGGATTAGAACTGGGGAGATCAGGAAGGCCATTCCTAATATCATTTAATTCCCAGGTCTGAGTGATGGGGAAATTCCACCTAGTGGGATTCAACAAAATAGCAGAAACTTTGGTATCATCCACAAGACCAGAGTCATAGACAATACGATTGCCAAATCTTTCAACTAAAGGACCCAAAGGATGCCAATTGTCGTACCAAAGGGAGATAGAGCTTCCATCACCAATCTTGTATTGGATAAAGGGTTGGATAATTGGACGAAGTTGAAGTAACTTTCTCCAAGTCCAAGATGGACTACCAGGCATTTTAACTTTCCAAAAGCTCTTCCCTTTAAGTAAATAAGATTTTACCCGTTGGCACCACATTGAAAGCTCACCTCCCGAGACAAGGAACCATATGTGTTTGGCCATGGCCGCCTTATTCCAAACTTGGAGGGATTTGAAGCCAAGGCCTCCCTCCTTTTTGGGAGAGCACAAATGTTCCCAAGCAACTTTAGCACCAGTATGCTTTAGGTCAGGTCCAGACCAAAAGAAAGCTCTAAGGATAGCTTCAACTTCCTTAATAACTTTTTTGGGGAGCATGAAAATGGATGACCAGTAGGTCTGCATTGAGAACAGAACTGATTTAATCAATTGTACTCTACCAGCATAGGATAAATACTTATTAGTCCAAGACTTGCTACGACCAATGATTTTATCAATGAGAACCTGACAATTAGAGTATCTTAATTTTGAGGAAATGAGGGGAACACCCAAGTACCTCATTGGAAGGACCCCTTCTTTGAAACCCAGAGTTTCAAGAATTGAGATCTTGATAGTTGATGGGACACTAGAGAAGAAGGCATTGCTCTTCCCAAGGCTAGGAACTAGACCAGAGAGAGGGGCAAATTCAGCGAGTGCCTCTTGAATGCACTTGACGGAACTCAACTCTCCTTTACAAAAAATCATGAGATCATCAGCAAAACATAGATTAACAATTTTGGTTTTGTCACACCTCCAATGGTGATGAAATGCAGTGGTAAGTGACTGCTCCCTGAGGAGCTGAGTGAGGACCTCCATAACAATAACAAAGAGATAGGAGGATAGCGGGTCTCCCTGCCTCAAACCTTTTTTCCCCATGATATTGCCAGTGGACTCACCGTTAATGTTCAGAGTGTAATTAGTAGTGGTAATGCAAGCCTTGATCCAATTGATCATGAGGGGATGGAAATTCATGGAATGAAGGACATCCCATAAAAATTCCCATCTAACATTGTCATAAGCTTTCATGATATCTACCTTAAATGCACATTTTGGAGTGGAGGAGTGCTTGTGGTAGTCTCTCATGATTTCTTGGGTGAGAAAAATATTGTCAGCTATTCTTCTACCCTTCACAAACCCTGATTGGACAGGGTCAAGTGAGGGAGGGCAACTTGTATCCTATGGGCAAGGATCTTGGCAATACACTTGTAGATTGTATTACAGCATGAAATCGGCCTATAGTCCCCCACTTTAGATGGGTTTGGGACCTTAGGGACAAGAGCAATGATAGTGGAGTTTGCCTTAGTGAGAAGTTTGCCTGATCTGAAAAAATTCCTAACAGCCGAGGTGACTTCATGTCCAACTACATGCCATGACTTCTTAAAGAAGTCAGCATTGTAGCCATCAGGACCAGGAGCTTTGTTGGAATTCAAGGACATGAAGATTTCTTTGATCTCATGGTTAGAGATATCAGAAACCATAGCATCTTTCTGATCATTGGAGAGTTTGGAAACAATCAGCTGATTAATCCTAGTGGCACCTGAATAATGTGTGGAATGAGGTTTACCAAGTAAATTGGTGTAAAAGTCAACAAAGGTGGACTTGATGGTTATTGGATCATGTGTCAGGCTGTCATCAGAAAGAACTAGACTTGTGATTTTCCCTCTATTTCTCTTATGAGTAATGGACTTGAAAAAATAAGATGTACATTGGTCACCAAGTCTGAGCCACTGTATCCTAGATTTTTGCCTAGCAAAACTTTCTTCAGCTCTAGCAAGCTGAACATATTGTCTGTACAAAACTCTTTCTTGGATTTGCTTGGAGGTGTTGGTAGGATCAGATCCTAACTCAGTCTGGACAGATTCCAGCTGATGTTTGATTTCCAATGTTCTGGAGGAAATCTCATTGTACTCCTTAGAATTGAGTTTTTTAAGTTCTTCTTGAAGAAGTCTAAGCTTTGTACAGACAACAAACATTGGGTTCCCAACGACAACCCTCCTCCAGACTCCTTGGACAGTAGGTATGAAATCAGGATGGTCAGCCAAAAAATTAAAGAACTTGAAGGGCTTTTTGATCCTCTTAGGGTCTGGATTCAAAGACACCACAACAGGTGAATGATCAGAGATGCCAGGTGCAAGGAAATGAGCACTAGAACAAGTAAAGGCCCTCATCCAGTGCTCATTAACAATTGCTCTATCAATCTTAGTTGAGACAAAGTGAGAGGAGTCCTGTTTATTAGACCAAGTAAAATGACATCCAGTGTATTTCAAGTCATCAAGGTCATTGTGGGATATGCACTTGTTGAAATCCTCCATGTGGGGAGGCCACTGACAATCCCCACCCATTTTATCAGCTTGGAATCTAGGAGCATTGAAATCACCTAGAATGATCCAAGGGGCATAGCTATTCCAAGAAGTTAGAGTTTGCCAAAGGTCTTTTTTCTCAATATAGAAGTTGGAACCATATACAAAAGTAGCAAGAAATTGAGTGCCTCCTGAGAGAGAGTGGACCTGGCAGTGTATGGCTTGGTTAGTAAGACCAAGAACATTCACATGGACAATGGCAGGATCCCAAGCCACAATAATTCTACCACCAGGGGCATGAATATTATTGTGGACAAAATCCCAAAAGGGGAGCATTGATTTCAAAATTCTAGAAGAGTTGATATCCTTTATCTTATGCTCCATAAGGCCCAAAAAATTCAATTTATTTTTGTTAACAAAAGCTTTAACCTCTCTTTGTTTGGTGGGATCATTTAATCCCCTAATGTTCCAACAACCAAAATGAAGAGGGTTTATTGATAGAGACATAATAAATGCTAACAAAAAGGCACATAATAGGAAGTATTGACAATAGCCATACAAAATAGAAGGAGAGAAGCATTACCTCCTTTTGTTAGGGGATATAAAGGCACCCCCTTTGCTAGCCATCTGGACATTCTGATTATTTTTCTTCTTGTTCTTCTTCTTACTTGATTTACCACTAGAATCTGGAGGATCAGGGGGTATGAAGCCTTGAGGAACCAAAGGAATACCAGAATTCCCAGGGTACTGGGATTGAGTACCAGTATTCTGATCAGAGGGTGGGGCAACTTCATGAGGAAGCTCTATCTGTTCCACAGGGGAGGGGCATACAGAGGAAGTAATGCCAATATGGAGAGGTGGTTCCTCAAAAACCAATTCCTCATCCAAGGTATCCCCATCTTCTGAACATTGCACTAGCTGGGGGGGTTTGTGCATTTCCTGAAGTGTCTGGAATTGAAAAAAGTTCAAAGGCAGCAGAGCTACTGTTATTCTTGCAATCATCATGCTTAAGCTTGGTGGAAAGCAGTGGCACACCAAGATACTTAACAAGTAATGCTTAAGCTTGGTGGAAGGATGCCTTTTAATTTACTGAGTGCTACTGCCCGGTCTGTTTGGAAGGATAATGCTCCGAAGTCTGTGAAACAAGTTGGGGACTGTTTTTTCTTTGAGTTTAGAGACGAGGCTTCCAAGCTGCAGGTGTTGGAAGGGGGCCCATATTTCTTTTCTCGGCGTTTTTTAGTGCTAACGGATTGGAAAAGGATGTTGGTTCCTTCTGCCAGGCACCCTGCGTCAATACCAGCTTGGGTCAAATTACATAAGCTTCCGCTGGAATGTTGGACTCCGTCTGGTTTTAGTCGTATTGCTAGCTCCATTGGAAAACCGATACATGTTGATGAAGCTACTGCAGGGAAGAAAAGAATGGATTTTGCCAGGGTCTGCGTTGAAATCTCGGCAAATGATGACCTTCCAGATGAAATAGAAGTAAGGGCTAATGGAGAAGCTGTTACTATTAGAGTGGAATATCAGTGGCTTCCCCCCAAATGCGCAGAGTGCAAAGTGTTCGGTCACAAATGCCGTCCTAAACCTGCTCCTACTCCCACTAACCCAGTTGAATCTTGGCAAGTAGTTGGTAATAAGGTTCACATTTCCAACAAGGATCCAATTATACAGCATCAGGTTCAAATGGCAATGGAGTTGGGAGGCAGTTCAGCACTGGATGTGGTTACCAACGGCGTGGTCTCTTCCTCTCTCCCATCCAACCCAGCTGATCCTAGTAGCTCCAGTGAGTTGTTGAAGGTAGATAAAGGATCAACACTATTGGAGCAACCCAACAATGGTGAGGATGATGACTCCATCGACGAGTATGAAGTTATCACAGTAGATGCACCCTCTCCCACAAAGGCCAATGAAGTTCAGGAGCACAACCTCACCATCAAGCAAACAACTCTTCCACATAATGCAGCAGATTCCCCTATCCCATCCTGCCCTCAATCTGCAGGAAGCAACACCAAGAAGAACAAGAACAAAATGAAGGGGAGGTTTGGGAGAGTTGACCCTCCTAAGGGTCAATGAGCTTGGTTATATCCTTTTTGGGCAGTATCCTTTATTTTACTACATTTTGTGCCTTTATGTTTTATGCTTTTCTTCTAGTTTCATATGCTTAGTTCACAATCTCAATTGCACTTTGGTTTTTGGAATTTGAGAGGTTTAAATGATCCTCTCAAACAAAAGGCTGCCAAACTCTTTTTGGAAAATAATAATCTTGCTCTGATTGGACTTATCGAACATAAGATTAAAGAGCCTAACATTACTAGGATCATGAAATTCATTTGCCCCCATTGGAAGAATGCACATAACTCTACCCATGCCCCCATAGGGAGAATTCTTGTTGGTTGGGACCCTAACATACTTAGTGTGAAGGTTCTTCACACGACAAGTCAACTTGTCCACTGTGAGGTGCAATCCATCCATGATGGGTATATTTTTGTGGCTACCTTTGTGTACGGTGCTAATGATCATACTGAAAGACTTGTTCTTTGGAGTGATCTGTCCAAATTAAAGACCAGTGACCCTTGGGTTATCCTTGGAGACTTTAATGCTATTCGAAAACCCATGGAAAAAGTAGGTGGTTTAACTCATTGGCCTCCCCACATGGATGATCTCAACAATTGCCTCTTCTCTTGTGAAGTCGATGACCTGAGATTCTCTGGGTGCCTATTTACCTGGACTAATAGACAAGACCCTCCTAATCACATCTCTTCTAAACTGGACAGAGTTCTGGTCAATGACACATGGCTTAAGACGCATACCTCCTCATCTGCGTACTTTTCTACACCAGGGATCTCTGATCACTCACCTGCTATCATTCATGTTACCCCACCTGCTAAGCCTCCCAAAAGACCCTTTAAGTTCTTTGATTTCCTGGCTGATCATCCCTCCTTCCTTCCCACTGTGCAAAGGGTCTGGAGGCAGATAATTATTGGGAACCCCATGTTCTGCATTACTGAGAAACTTAAAAGGTTACAAGCTGATCTTAAGGCACTGAACCACAAAGATTTTAATGCCATTACTGAGAGAGTAACTGCCTCTAAGCTCCAGCTTGACACACTTCAGGCCAAACTTGGTATTGATCCTACGAACATTGCTAATCAGCAGGAGGAGAAGTTGGTCTATAAGCAATTTCTCACTCTTTCTAGAGCCGAAGAAAGCTTAGCTAGACAAAAGTCTAGGATACAATGGCTCAAACTTGGAGATCAATGCACATCTTTCTTCTTCAAATCAATTAATAACAATAGGAACAGGAGTAAAATCACCAGTCTTGTCCTTAGTGATGGCTCAACTACTCATGATCTGGCGGAAATCAAGAGCACATTTGTTAACTTCTATTCTAATTTGCTTGGGAAGCCACACAATACTTCATATTCTGGGTATGATAGGATTAGGCAACTCATCACTAAGAGACTCACTTCTGACCAAAGAAATAACATGGTCCATGATGTTTCCAATGCGGAAATCAAGGATATTTTCATGGGCCTTAATCCACATAAAGCCCCTGGCCCGGATGGCTATAATGCTAAGTTTTTTCAAAAGACTTGGCGTATAGTTGGGCAGGAGGTTACCTCAGCTATCAAGAATTTCTTCAAGTCTGGGAAATTATTGCGTAAAGCTAATGCTACCATTGTGGCTCTTGTACCCAAAGTCCCTAATCCTTCCAAGGTGGGTGATTTTAGACCTATATCCTGCTGTAATGTGCTCTATAAATGCATTGCCAAGATCCTAGCCAATAGACTTCAGAGTGTCCTTCCTGATCTTATTGATCCTGTCCAATCAGGATTTGTTAAGGGCAGGCGTATTGCGGACAATATCTTCCTCACACAGGAGATCATGCACGGATACCATAAGTCCACATCTTCTCCCAAGTGTACCATGAAAGTGGACATTATGAAGGCCTATGACAATGTCCGGTGGGAGTTCCTATGGGATACACTCAACTGCATGAACTTTCACCACAAAATGATCACATGGTTAAAAGCTTGTGTTACCACAGCTAATTACACACTAAATATTAATGGTGAACCTACTGGCTGCATTAAGGGTGAGAGAGGCCTCAGACAAGGTGATCCATTGTCATCCTATCTCTTTGTAATTGTCATGGAGGTGCTCACTTGTATTTTGAAAGAGAAATCCAATAAGCCTGACTTTAAGTTTCATTGGCGTTGCAACAAACCTAAAATTATCAATCTATGTTTTGCAGATGACCTTATGCTCTTCTGCAAAGGTGACGTCAAATCAGTCAGGCATATCCAAGAATCCCTTTCTGAATTTGAATCGTTATCTGGGTTATCCCCTAGCCCTGGGAAAAGTAATGTCTTCTTTTCTGGTGTGCAACACTCTACCAGAACTGAAATTCTCCAATTGTTAGGATTCAGAGAGGGCACCTTGCCTGTGAGATACTTGGGGGTCCCACTGATTACCACCAAGTTAAAATACATTGATTGCAAATCCATGATTGACAGAATCACCTCTAGAACCAAGTCATGGACAAATAGAGACCTGACATATGCTGGCAGGGTCCAACTTATTAAGAATGTCCTCTTCTCGATGCAGACTTATTGGACATCACTCTTTATTCTTCCCAAAAAGGCTATCAAAGATGTTGAATCCATTCTTAGAGCCTTCCTATGGTCTGGTCCTGATCTTAAAAAGACTGGAGCTAAAGTCTCTTGGGAGCACTTGTGTTGCCCTAAGCAAGAAGGGGGCATGGGATTCAAATCCATTTTTGTTTGGAACAAAGCTGCCATTGCAAAACATATTTGGTTCCTTATCTCTGGTGGGGAACAATCTATGTGGTGTCAATGGGTTAAGTCTTACTTGCTTAAGGGGAGGAGCTTTTGGGAAGTTAAAATGCCCAGTTCTCCATCTTGGGTCTGGAGGAAGCTTCTCAATCTTAGAACACTTGTTCAGTCCCACTTAAAGGTTGCCATTGGTAATGGTAGAGCCACATCACTCTGGTATGATAACTGGCACCCATTAGGCCCCATTGTCACCAGATTTGGTTCTAGGGTTATTTATGATTCTGGTCTCACAAAGGAGGCCAAGGTGGCCTCCATTATTAGAGGTAACAGCTGGTGTGTTCCTGTCACCCATACTTTGGAGCTCAATGAGGTTAGAGACACGATCTCTTCCCTCCCTAATCCAAACCAAGACCTTGAGGACCACCATAAATGGTCTCTTAATGTGACTGGTGAGTTCTCCATCTCTTCCCTTTGGAATGAGCTTAGAACACAATACCCTAAGGTGGCTTGGAGTAAGAGCATCTGGTTCTCTGGTCACATTCCCAAATGCAGTATGATTGCTTGGCTTGCTATTCATAATAGGCTATATACTGGAGACAGATTGGTGTTATTTGGCACCATTCCTGTCTCCTGTTGTGTCTTCTGTCTTGGGGTGGAGTCTCATGATCACCTTTTCTTCAATTGTGCATTCACTTCTCAAATATGGTCTCAGATCCTCACCCACATAGATCTAACTTGGACCCCCAGGCCCTGGGCCGACTGGATTAACCACATCTCTAATGTCAAAGGAAAAACACTTAAATCCTTAATCATCAAACTTGCATTTACTGCCACAATTTACCAAGTATGGGTTGAAAGAAATATTCGCAAATTTCAAAATGTAACATATACAATTCCCACTATTGTGAACAAAATCTACGCAATTGTGAGGTATAGATTGCTGTCCCTGGAAAACCTTCCCCAGGGACCCCAATATCAGAGGTTATTAGCGATATGGGGGATTGTATAATCTGAATTGCCCGCTCATACCTATGTTATATTGTGTGCATATTGTATTTTGCTGCTGCTGGCTCTGTTTTTGAATGTGTGATCCAGGTGGGGTGTGTGAGAAATGTGCTACTGCTGCCATTGAAGCGAGGAAGGATCTGTTTTGCTGCTGCAGTGTACACACGGGGCTGTCTCAATCAATTGGGGCAGATTCAATGGCTTGCTGCTGCTGCCCTTTATTGGCTGCAGCATGGAATACCCCAGAGCTACTGGCCATTACTGTTGTGCTGCTACTGCTGCCATTGAAGGAGCTTGCAAGGAACAAAGCAAGGAACAAAGTGTCACCCCAGGATCTGTTTTGCTGCTGCGTGTGTATGGAATGTGTTGCCACTGCTACAGACCCGAGAGCTGCAATATTGTTGCTGCTGCTTAGTTTTCCAAAGGGGCAGCAGCGCTGCATGGCTTTGGAGTATGGAATGTTTGCCACTGCTGGACTCGTTTTGCTACTGCTGCCATTGATGGAGCTTGCTAATACTCCAGGTAACCGTACAATCTACTTGAACTTTATGTTAATCTATGGCAAGGGTTGTTGCTATAGATTCTTGTTTACTTGTATCTGGATTATGCTTATTAGGTGGGTTGCAAGGGTTGTTGCAACCTGCATTTTTACTTGCTTGCAATTGAACTGTCATGTTATTATGTTAATCTATGGCAAGGGTTGTTGCTATAGATTCTTGTTTACTTGTATCTGGATTATGCTTATTAGGTGGGTTGCAAGGGTTGTTGCAACCTGCATTTTTACTTGCTTGCAATTGAACTTTGTTGAGAACCTGCTGTGTTACGTTCCTGTTACAAAGGAGATGCTGCCCAATTTTCCAGAAATCCAATGGACATGATAGGTTATTTACCTTAAGTTGTTTAGTTTCATCTGGACTGCTGTGTGTCTGATCAGCATCCACAATGTTGAAATCTCTTGCCTAGCTTTGGGGGGCTGTCCCATAGCGTGTATTAGTCCCTTCTGGGAGGGGGCATTTCCTCCCTACAACTCTGTATTTTTGGGCTGCCAATCTGGGCAGACATCTGATTCTCTGGGATTGTAAAAAGCAGCCGTTATGCTGCTCAAATTCCATCAAACCACTTTCACAAGTCCCACCCCAAGCATCAAGTTCCATAAGCAAGCTTCAAGCATCAAGTATCCCAAGTACCTCCCCAAGCATCAAGTATCATTTGCCATGCTACTCCAGGTCCTATTCAGTCATCAAGTATCATTTGCCATGCTACTCCAAGGCCTATTCCAACGGGATGAGTTGGTTTCCTATTTTCCCTCCCCGGCGGGTTGTGCCGGGACCGCGCACTTTTCTTCACTGTCACTGCATCAGTTGATTAGTTTATATTTGCGTATCTTGTACCTTACCCTACTTACCCTCATGTAGCCCTTGTGGCCATCCCTTTTATTTCACGCAATTCTCTTTTCCTTTTTCTTTTCTCTGTCCTCCCTGGGGTATGCCCCTTGTAGGCTGTACATTCGCTTAGCCCCCTTTTAATTTCAAGCTTATTTACCCAAAAAACTTGAGAATGCCTTCTCTTGTGGGGAAATCAACCCCAGAGAAGAAGGCATTACTCTTACCAGGGCTAGGGGAGAGTCCAGACAAACCTTCAAATTCTTGGAGAGAAGCATGAATATGATTAATAGACCCTATATCACCTTTGCAAAAGATCATGAGATCGTCAGCAAAGCAAAGGTTGATAATCTTGTTTTTACTACATCTCCAATGATATTGGAAATCAGGGAGATTTGCTTTCTCCTTCAAAATACAAGTTAGTACTTCCATAACAATAACAAATAGGTAAGAGGACAACGGGTCCCCCTGTCTAAGACACCTATGCCCCTTTTTTTTTTTGGATAAATAAGCTTGAAATAAAAAGAGGCTAAACGAATGTACAGCCTACAAGGGGCATACCCCAGGGAGGACAAAAGAGAAAAGAAAAGAAAAGAAAGAAAATAATGCGTAAACCCAACACAATCCGACGGGATAGATGGCCATAAAGGCAAAGTGATAAACAAAAGCTAGACTACTGGGTGTTTCGCTCTCATCTAACAGAGGAGAGAGAAACACCACACAAAACATGACAATCTAACAAAATACAACTTGAACTTGAATCTTGAGTCTTGAAATTGCAAAAAAGATGGATGAATGGCATGGATAGCCCACTATGATCTTGAACCTTGAATTGCCACTATAAACCACAACTTGAATCTTTTTTGGATAAATTAGGAGAAGATTTTGAAAATTTCGCCATGACCCGTTCGTAATTGGAGCACCCTCAAGGTGCCAGCCACTGCGTAAACAACAGCAGCAGCTGAAAAAGAAAAGAAAGAGGAAGAGGAAGAGATAGAACTTCCAACAGCAGTACTCAGCAGCGGGTAGCAGCATAACATAACACAATGTAGCAGCAGTAGCAGAACTAGTAGATGACTAACTCGGACAAATGCATGGCAGCCTTGAAAATCAACAAAAGAGGTAGGGAGGAAAGGCCCCCTCCCTGAAGGGACTAATACATGCCTTGGGACAGCCCCCCAAGGCTAGGCCAGAAACTCAACAATGTGGATCCTGATCAGACACACAGCAGTCCAGATGATGGTAAACAACTCTAAGTAATCCACTGGTAAGTATACAATGAAACAAGTAATCAAGCAAGTATCTATAGCAACAGCCCTTGCTATAGTAAACATGAAGGTTCAAGAAAAAGCAAGTAAGTATGTAGGTTGCAATAGCCCTTGCAACCCACTACTGTGCATAATCCGATTGCAAGCAAACAAGCATGAACTATAGCAACAGCCCTTGCTATAGTTTAACATAGAGATTTAAGTGCACGCAAGTAAGTACAGAGTATACCTCCAGTAGTATGCAGCAGTAATATACCTCCATAATATTCTGCCTAGTTGCCTTCCAATGATCCTCTCGGTAGCAAACAGTAGCAGACAACAGCAGTAGTGATGAAGATACCACAGAGCACAGTAGCTCATACAAGTGTTCACACACTAATAATAATCGCAGCTCATGAAGTCGCAGATGTGCATCCTAAGTTTGAGGCGTACTTTTCATCTCCCTCAAACCCTTACCACTTCAAATCTCTCTCTAAAGGTCCCAACTCCCTCATCTAAACCTCTCCATGTGCCCCCACTAACTATTACCTCCACTCAAAAGGAAAATCAGTGGCTCAAGCACACACCTCACAAAGGTTTCTCACTTATAAGTGGTTCACACATCTCAAATGCTAGTAGGTAATTCAAATTGTGGCTCCAATATGCTATCTATCACCCACCATGAGTAACCTGCAAAACAGTGATTGCACAACAATATAGGGATAAATAGATTATAAACCATGCATAGAATTTGTCCATGAGAATGTGTAGCCACCCCTTCAATACACCCGATTGTTCCTTCACAGAATCAGTTTAGAGCCTGCATTCTACTCAACAAAATAGTCAAACATAGCAAGTACAACAATCATGGATAAACTCAATTTCCTAGCTTCTGCCATATGGTCAAGTGGAGGCAATATTCCACTGGGCCAATAGACCATTAGGTTGAGGTCCACTGGAAAATCTATCCAGGGACAATAACCTATGTCTTATGACTGAGTGGATCTTACTCACAACCACAGAAATAGGGCTTGCAGCGCTTTGAAACTTACGAAAGTTCCTCTCAATCCAAATGTGGTATATTGTTGTGGTAAAAATTAATTTGATTAGGATTGATTTAAGAGTTTTGCCTTTGATTGATGCTAAAAGAGCAATCCAATTATTCCATGTTCTGGGAGGCCACTGAATGTTGATCCTAGCAAGTAGCTGGGCCCAAACTTGGGATGTGTATGGACAATTAAAGAACAGATGATCATGACTCTCACTACTTGTGCAGAAACTGCAGTTAGATGTGGCCTTAGTGCCAAACAAAACAAGTCTATCCTCAGTGTACAATCTCTCGTGGACAGCTATCCAAGTAATAAAGCTACACTTTGGAATATGACCAGGAAACCAAATACTGGAGCTCCAAGGAACCTTAGGAAATGGGGACCTAAGACTATTCCACAAAGAGCTCACAGTAAACTCACCATTGGCAGTGAGAGTCCACCTATGGAGGTCAACTCTATCAATAGTAGGATCCGGAAGAGCATTGAGTCCATCTCTCACCTCATTAATCTCCCATGTTTGAGTGCCGGGGAGGGCCCATTTGGAGCCCCTAATAATAGAGGAAACCTTGGTGTCCTTTGGAAGACCAAGGTCATAAATGATTCTGTCCCCATATCTAGGAGCCAGGGGGCCCAAAGGATGCCAATTGTCATACCAAAAGGAGGAGTTATGGCCATCACCTATACTGACTTTAATATAGGGGTGAACAATGGCCCTAATGCTAAGAAGTTTCCTCCATGTCCAAGTGGGGCTACTAGGCATCTTCAATTGCCAAAAGTTGTTACCCCGGAGTAAATAAGACTTTACCCATTGACACCACATTGATTGTTCACCACCTGAGATGAGGAACCAGATGTGTTTGGATACTGCAGCTTTATTCCATATTTGCAAAGACTTGAAACCAAGGCCACCTTCCTCCGTAGGGGCACATAAGTGCTCCCAAGAAACTTTAGCCCCTGATTTCTTAAGGTCAGGTCCAGACCAAAGGAAGGCCCTCAGCACAGACTCAACCTCCTTAATGACTTTTTTGGGAAGTATGAACAGGGAGGTCCAGTAGGTTTGCATGGAAAACAGTACATTTTTTATCAACTGTGTCCTCCCTACATAGGTTAAGTCTCTGTTAGTCCAAGACTTAGTTTTGGATGTAATCCTATCCACCATAGGTTTGCAATCCAAATGAGTCAACTTGGTGGAGAGAAGGGGCACACCAAGATATTTGACGGGTAGCACACCCTCTTTAAAACCAAGGACACCCAATATGCTTCTTCTAGTGGATGCATCCACACCAGAGAAGAATATGTGACTCTTGTTGGGGCTAGGCTTCAAACCAGACAATGATTCAAACTCAGTAAGAGATGCCTGGATGTGACTGACAGACCCGATGTCCCCTTTGCAGAAGATCATCAGGTCGTCAGCAAAACAAAGGTTAATGATTTTGTTCTTACTACACTTCCAATGGAAATGGAAATCAGTAAGCAGTGATTTCTCCCTAAGTATGCAAGTAAGTACTTCCATGACAATTACAAACAAATAAGAGGACAGAGGATCGCCTTGTCTGAGACCCCTTTTCCCTTGTATGAAACCGGTATTCTCACCATTAATGCTTAGAGTGTAGTTAGCAGTGTTAACACATGCTTGAAGCCAACTAATCATGGTAGGGTGGAAATTCATGCTAAGAAGAATATCCCATAGAAATTCCCATCTGACATTGTCATAGGCTTTCATAATGTCCACCTTCATAGCACACTTAGGAGTCGGAGAGGACTTATGATAGCCATGCATAATCTCCTGAGTCAGGAAAATATTGTCAGTAATTCTCCTACCCTTAACAAATCCTGATTGGACAGGATCAATAAGGAGAGGAAGAACACTCTGAATCCTTTTAGCAAGAATTTTAGCAATGCATTTATAGATGGTATTACAGCAAGAAATGGGTCTAAAGTCTCCAACCTTTGATGGGTTGGGGACTTTGGGAACAAGGGCCACCACAGTGGCATTGATCTTCCTTAACATTTTGCTAGACCTAAAGAAATTTTTTACTGCTACTGTGATTTCATACCCAACAATGGGCCATGCTTTCTGAAAGAACCCCGCATTAAAACCATCAGGGCCCGGTGCTTTTTTATGGTTTAGGTTCATAAAAGTCTCCTTAATCTCAGCATCTGTAATGTTTTGTACCATAGCCAAGCTCTGTTCATCAGTTAATACTCTCTGAATTAACTCTTTAGTCCTTCTAGCACCATCATACTGAGAGCTATGTGGAGTCCCCAACAGGTCATTATAGAATTCGACAAAAGTGGACTTAATCACTGGAATATCCTGAGTAGTGGTGGAATCACTGAGCGTAAGACTAGTGATCATGCTTCTATTCCTGTTATTGCTAATAGATTTGAAGAAAAAGGATGTACATTGATCACCAAGTTTAAGCCACTGAATCCGAGACTTCTGTTTAGCCAGACTCTCTTCATCCTTAGACAATATGAGGAATTGCCTAAAAGCATCTTTTTCCTCAGCTTGTTTGGTGGGATCTAAAGGGTTGGACCCCAGTTCTTTCTGTAAAACATCAAGCTGGAGTTTGGCATTTTTAGCTCTATCAGAGATGGCACTAAATTCTTGAGTGTTTATCTTTTTTAATTCAATTTGAAGAGTTCTCAGTTTCTCACTGATGCAATACATGGGGTTGCCAATCATAATGGTTCTCCAAACCCTCTGGACAATTGGGAGAAACATTGGATGATCAGCCAGGAAATCAAAAAACTTAAAGGATTTAGAGATAGGCTTAGGGGATGGAGTAAGGCTCACCACTGAAGGTGAGTGATCAGATAACCCCGGAGTAGGGAAGAAAGCATTGGAATAAGGGAAAAGTCTCATCCAGCTTTCATTCACCACAACCCTATCAATTTTCGTGGAAATGTGGTCAGGACCTAACTGTTTATTGTTCCACGTATAAAAGCAGCCAAGAAATCTAAGGTCGTCCAGCTCACAAGTATAGAGACTATCATTAAGATCATCCATATGGGGAGGCCAACTAGTTGAGCCACCAGCTTTCTCCTTAGGAGATCTAATGGCATTGAAGTCACCCAAGGTCACCCAAGGAGAAGTGGTCTTAATACTAAGTAAATCTCTCCACAACTCTTGTCTATCAACATGGTTATTAGCACCATAGACAAAAGTAGTAAAGAAATTCAACCCCGTATGAAGTACACGGACCTCGCAATGAATGTATTGACTAGATTTACCCAACACCAGGACATCAAGAATGTGAGGGTCCCAGCACACAAAAATCCTACCTATGGGAGCATGATTATAATTGTGTGCAAAATCCCATTGAGGACAGACAAAATTCAGTACTCTCTTAGCATTGACCTCCTTGATTTTGTGCTCTAATATACCAATCAAAGACAGTTTATTTTTAGTAATGAATTTCTTTGCCTCTCTTTGTTTGAGTGAGTCATTAAGACCTCGTAAGTTCCAAAACCCAAATTGTAAGGCAGCACTCATTAAACCTGATATAAGCTAACTATATAGCAGAAGATAGGAAGTATTAATTGCTATCAAAAAGAGGGAGGGGAGAATTACCGCCCTTTAGGAGGAGGGGGAGCCTTCTGATTACTCCGCCCTTTCTTTTTCTTCTTGCTTGACACCACCTTGAAATCCACCTCATGCATTGAATCCTCTAGCAATTCTCCACAGCTGCTGCTAGGAGAAAGATCTGGAGGCTTAATGACTGGAGTGGGGTTTGGTTGATAGGGAGGTTTAGGATTAGGTTCTACTCCAGCACCCCCATTGTGTATTGCTACCTCCAGATGGGAATTATCCACATTAGGCGCCTCAGCATCATCCCCACCAGAAGTTGAACAGGGAGGTTTATTTGAGGGAGGGACCACCTTGGTGACAGCATCCAGGGCTGAGATTCCTCCCTTAGCTAAGGCCTCCAGCACTTTGAGCTGAACTACTGGATTCTTATAGGAAATCTCAGCTTCTGTAACCTTGTTCCCCAAATCCACAGGTGTTGGCGTGGTAGGAGCTGGTTTTGGGTTGCACTTGTGACCAAAGACCTTGCATTCTGCGCATTTGGCTGGCAGCCACTGGTACTCTACTCTTATTACCACGGATTCACCATTTACTTTAACCACTACCTCGGTAGGAAGCTCCTCTGCTGCAGAGATCTCCACACATACCCTTGCAAAGTCCAGCCTTTTCTTGCTAGCTATAGCATTATCTACATGGAGTGGTTTCCCAATTGAACTTGCGATACGACTGAATCCAGCTTCAGTCCAACACTCCAACGGTAATTTGTGGAGCTTTACCCAAGCTGGAATTGATGGGGGATGGGTTGCTGTTGGTGTTAACATACGTCTCCAATCCGATAATACTAGGTATCGCCTAGAAAAGAAATAAGGACCCCCCTCTAGGACTTTCAGTTTGGTTTCTTCATCTTTGAAGATAAAGAAATAACACGAACCGATTTGCTTGACAGATATAGGAGCGTTCTCCTTCCACACAGAACGAGCGGTAGCACAAAGAAGATTATAGGGCATTTTCCCGTCTAGGAAATGCCCAATCAAGCACTGACTCCAGGAATTGGTGTCAATATCAGTTTCATCTAGCTCAACAATAGCATCTTTACCTTGTTGCATTTCCGGATAATGATTTAACTTCATAATTTTTGAGGGAGCCTGAGCCTTGAACAGAGAAGACCAATCCTGAGTTTTCCCTGATCCCTGATTGGAAACTGCTGCACCCTTAGGTTTCAGAGGCTTAGAGGGAGGATCCTCAACAACAAAGAAATCTCCTTCTAGTAAACTAGATTGAGATTTAAGAGAGACGTGTTTCTCCTGAAGGAAGGATAATTGCTTTGTGAATTGGGAAAAATCAATATCCAGACCTGACTTTTTCAGCTCAGCCTCTATGGAGGTTACCAAAGTCGCAATCTTTTCTTCCTTGTCCAGTTCTTCACCTGCGGCTTGAAAGACCTCCTTCAATTTCCTAGCAGAGCTAGGGCTAGCGGTCGGGCTATAAAGACCAAAAGTGGGTTTCGGTTCTGGATTTTTTTTTTTTGGGTAAATAAGCTTGAAATTAAAAGAGGATAAGCAAATGTACAGCCTACAAGGGGCATACCCCAGGAAGGACAAAAAGAAAAGAAAAAGGAAATAGGGGTTACTGGCACATCCCGCCAGCATAGGTGTAAATAAGCAAAGGTAATAGGTGAATCAGATAATTGTTACAAAGTGAGCTAGACAAGTAGAACCCTACTGGATGTTTCTCTCCCATCAAATAGAGGAGAGAGAAGCAGCATACAAAAATGGGGATAGTGTAGCACAGTTACTAATGAAGCTTGAACATGATACTTGTTGCTTGACATGATACTTGGGACTGCAAATGTCATGGAATTGCTTGACTATAAAACTTGATGCTTGAAAACATGGGGCTTGAGGCTTGAACATGGGTCTTGGGATAAATCCTTGGACTTGATGCAAGGGGCTGCATCGCCAAGACACAGACAGCTGCAAGCTGATGTTAGTAGCTGCAGCTGCAGCAACTGTGGTGGTTTTGGGGGAATTCGAGCAGCATAACGGCTGCTATTTACAATCCCTGAGAATCAGATGTCTGCCCAGAGAATGGCAGCCCAAAATACAGAGTTTTATACAAAAACAACTGCTAGAAAAGGTTGGCCTAACAATAGGTGTAACAGGCTAGTGTAGGGAGGAAATGCCCCCTCCCAGAAGGGACTAATACACGCTAAGGGACAACCCCCCAAAGCTAGGCCAGAGGATTGTGGATGCTGATCAGACACACAGCAGTCCAGATGATACCAAATAATTTTAGATACATTAGCAATCATGTCCACTAGATTTCTGAAAAAATTGGGCAGCATCTCCTTTGAAACAGGTAAGAACACAGCAGGTTCTCAACAAAAGCTATTACAAATGAGAGATCTAAAAACAGATAAGTAAACAAGGGACTATAGCAACAGCAAAGCAGGTTGCAACAACCCTTGCAACCCACCTAATAAGCATAATCCAGATACAAGTAAACAAGAATCTATAGCAACAACCCTTGCCATAGATTAACATAATGACATGAAAGTTCAATTGCAAAATGCAGGTTGCAACAACCCTTGCAACCCACCTAATAAGCATAATCCAGATACAAGTAAACATGAATCTATAGCAACAACCCTTGCCATAGATTAACATAAAGTTCAAGTAGATTGTACCTTTGCAGTAAATAAAGGGGCAGCTGTTTGAAACAGCCAGCAAAAATGTCCAGCAGTCCATAATGCAGCAGCAAAGCAGAGTTGCAGCAGCCCCAAGGTGAAACCAATATGCAATGATGCTTCTGGAATGCCTCCTTCCTTGCTGCAGCAATCCATGGCAGAAGCAGCAGCAGAACAGCAGCAAAACTGCCCCAACTGATTGCACCAGCCCCATATAGCCTGCATACACATCGGTTCTGGATCTTCGGGAACCTTACGAAGATCAGTACTAGGCTTGACCCTTTGAGGATAAACGTTCGACTGAGAAAAGCTAGGGCTTGATAGAGGGTGAGTACCTTCTACAAGATGTGCATCTCGAAGAACGGGGCTTGAATCTAACTGTGCCAACTGCTTCTTCCTCTCCTCTTGTTTCTTTCTAGCCTCCACTGAATCCACGGCCTTAGCACCAAGATCTGCCATAGCTGATGCAGGAGATACGGGACTAGCCGCCATCTTTAGGGTTTCGCCTGGCATCTCTCTAATCGCCAAAATCGCCTTAGGGTGTAGTTTGCTGTAGTAACACAAGTTTGAATCCATTTGATCATTTTAGGATGAAAATTCATGCAACTTAATACATCCCACAAGAGGTCCCACCTTACATTGTCATAAGCCTTCATAATGTCGACTTTCAAGGCACATCTAGGGGAAGGGGAGGATTTATGGTACCCTCTCATGAGTTCTTGAGTAAGAAAGATATTATCGGCAATTCTCCTACCCTTCACAAATCCAGATTGGACATGATCAATGAGAGAGGGAAGAGCATTCTGAAGTCTCTTAGCTAAAATCTTAGCTATGCACTTGTATATGACATTACAACATGAGATTGGTCTATAGTCACCGACCTTTGAAGGGTTGGGGATTTTAGGAACCAAAGCTACAATTGTTGCATTAGTCTTGCCGAGGATTTGACCAGATCTGAAAAAGTTTTTTTTGTTTTTTGGGTAAATTAGCTTGAAATTAAAAGAGGCTAACCGAATGTACAGCCTACAAGGGGCATACCCCAGGGAGGACAAAGAAAAAATAAAAAGAAAATAGAATTGCGTGAATTAAAAGGGATGGCCACAAGGGCTACATGAGGGTACGTAGGGTAAAGTACAAGAACGCAAAGTGCGTGGACCCCGGCACAACCCGCCGGGGAGGGAAAATAGGAAACCAACTTATTCCGTTGGAATAGGCCTTGGAGTAGCATAGCAGATGATACTTGATGACTGAATAGGATATGTAGTAGCAAGGCAAATGATACTTGATGCTTGGGGAGGGACTTGGGATACTTGATGCTTGAGGCTTGCTTATGGAGCTTGATGCTTGGGATGGGACTTGGGAAAGTGGTTTGGTGGAATTTGAGCAGCATAACGGCTGTTATATACAATCCAGAGAATCAGATGTCTGCCCAGAGATTGGCAGCCCAAAGATACGAGGTTTTAGACTAATGAACCATTGGAAACAGGCTAGTGTAGGGAGGAAATGCCCCCTCCCAGAAGGGACTAATACACGCTATGGGACAGCCCCCCACAGCTAGGCAAGAAATCCCAACATTGGATGCTGATCAGACACACAGCAGTCCACTTGTCCTTCCCCACCTTAATCTCAGACCACTTGTCCTTCCCCACCTTAAGACTGTTATTGGTAATGGTAGATCCACTTCATTTTGGTATGATAATTGGCACCCCCTGGGCCCCATTGTCAATAGATTTGGTACTAGGGTCATCTATGACTCTGGTCTCAACAAGGAGACCACTGTGGCTTCCATCATTAGAGGCTCCAATTGGTGTTTTCCCATCACCCAAACTTTGGAACTAAATGAGCTTAGAGGTCCTATGTCTTCTCTAAGTAGCCCAAACCATGCTCTGGAGGACCACCATAGATGGACCCTTAACATTAATGGTGAATTCTCTATCTCTTCCCTCTGGAATGAGATTAGGACCCACTATCCTAAGGTACCTTGGTACAAGAGCATTTGGTTCTCGGGGCATATTCCCAAGTGTAGCATGATTTCATGGCTTGCCATTCATAATAGGCTATCTACTGGAGACAGGCTTGTGCTCTTTGGGACCATCCCTGTCTCTTGTTGTGCCTTTTGTCCTAGCAATGAGACCCATGACCATTTATTCTTTAATTGCCCCTTCACTTCTCAAGTATGGTCTCAAGTTCTAACCCATCTCAGCATAAATTGGCCCTCTAGGAGTTGGACTGACTGGATTAAGCAAATCTCATCCGTCAAGGGCAAAACCCTTAAAACCTTAATCACCAAGTTAGTGTTTACTGCCACAGTCTACCAGATCTGGCTGGAAAGAAATGCTTGTAAATTCCAAAGCACAACTTGCACAATTCTCTCTGTTGTGGGTAAAATCCACTCACTTGTGAGGTATAGACTGTTGTCTTTGGAAAATCTTCCCCAAGGACCTCAATCTCATGGATTATCAGCTAGGTGGGGGATTGTATGAGACTTATTATGCATTATACTTGTTCCTTGCTACATCCATACTTCTTTTCAAATGACAGGTTCTACAGCAGATTGTTCATTATATTTGCTACTGTGTTCATTACTGTTGTGATACTACGATACATTGTGATTCTTTGGCTGTATTTTGACTGACTGTTTTGTCTGTTTTTTGCTGTATTTTGTGAGGGCTCATGGTTCAGGGATGCCAGGAGTTGTGCACAAATCAGTGTTGGAGTGTCTCGTATCTCCCATGGGGCAGATTCAATCAGAGGAGGCAGATTCAATGGCATTTAATGCTGCTGCCCCTGTATTTGCTGCAGCAAGGAACAAAGGTAATCGTACTTTTTACTCGAACTTCATGTTATTCAGGGTGCTCCAAAGTCCAAAATGGTCCAAGGTCCAGGTCCAGCTCCAGGTATTGGTATTGTTGAGCCTCCATGGAAGGAGGCATTCCTTGGATTATGTTACCTGTCTCCTTGGAAGGAGGCATTCCTTGGAGCTATTATTCTGTTATTCTATTACTCTGTCTCCTTGGAAGGAGGCATTCCTTGGAATTGTTATCCTGCTATTTTATTCTCTGTCTCCTTGGAAGGAGGCATTCCTTGGATGGTTATATTTGTTTATGATTGTAATGCTTTTGTTGAGAACCTGCTGTGTTACTTGCCTGTTTCAAAGGAGATGTTGCCCAATTTTCCAGAAATCCAATGGTCATGATTGTCAACTTACCTTAAGTTGTTTGGTTTCATCTGGACTGCTGTGTGTCTGATCAGCATCCAATGTTGGGATTTCTTGCCTAGCTGTGGGGGGATGTCCCATAGCGTGTATTAGTCCCTTCTGGGAGGGGGCATTTCCTCCCTACACTAGCCTGTTTCCAATGGTTCATTAGTCTAAAACCTCGTATCTTTGGGCTGCCAATCTCTGGGCAGACATCTGATTCTCTGGATTGTATATAACAGCCGTTATGCTGCTCAAATTCCACCAAACCACTTTCCCAAGTCCCATCCCAAGCATCAAGCTCCATAAGCAAGCCTCAAGCATCAAGTATCCCAAGTCCCTCCCCAAGCATCAAGTATCATTTGCCTTGCTACTACATATCCTATTCAGTCATCAAGTATCATCTGCTATGCTACTCCAAGGCCTATTCCAACGGGATAAGTTGGTTTCCTATTTTCCCTCCCCGGCGGGTTGTGCCGGGGTCCACGCGCTTTGCGTTCTTGTACTTTACCCTACGTACCCTCATGTAGCCCTTGTGGCCATCCCTTTTAATTCACGCAATTCTATTTTCTTTTTATTTTTCTTTGTCCTCCCTGGGGTATGCCCCTTGTAGGCTGTACATTCGGTTAGCCTCTTTTAATTTCAAGCTAATTTACCCAAAAAAAAAAACAACAGAAATAGCTGCTCAACATAAGAGAGGCAACACAACACTGCAGCAGAATCACTACTATACTTTGCATGCAGTAGTGATACATCAAAATGATCCATCCATACTACTAATCATCAGTCAGTCGCAAATCCTTATATCACCATAGCAGATCACCAAAGTCACAAGAACATGATCAAAATACAGACAACCCGTAGCAGGAAGCAAGCATCACTGACCGAGAGGACGCCCCCTCCCAAAAGGGATCAAATAGAGCCAAGGGATAGCCCCCCACAGCTAGCCCAAAACATCTAAAGTGTCACAATTACAAGCTTAGCAGACATCCTAAAAACTGGGCATTAAGTACAACATTTTACAAAACACAATGCAATCTGTACATGGCTCAATGAACAACAATGTTAGATGGGAATTCCTATGGGATATTCTCACTAGCATGAACTTTCATCCTAAAATGATCCAGTGGATCCAAGCTTGTGTGTCAACTGCTAGTTACAGCCTCAACATTAATGGTGAACCCACAAACCAAATACCTGGTAAAAAGGGGCTACGTCAAGGGGACCCACTTTCCTCCTACCTCTTTGTCATTGTCATGGAGACTCTCACTTGCATTCTAAAAGAAAAAGCCAAACTCCCTGATTTCCATTTTCACTGGAGATGTGAGCACACTAACATAATCAATCTGTGTTTTGCTGATGACCTCATGATCTTCTGTAAAGGGGATTTGAGCTCCATTAAGCATATTCAAGCATCTTTACTTGAGTTTGAAGCTTTATCTGGTCTTGCTCCTAGTCCTGGCAAAAGTAACATTTTCTTCTCTGGTGTTAACTCCTCAACCAGGATTGATATTCTCACTCTCCTTGGTTTTAAGGAGGGCTCTCTCCCCATCAAATATCTGGGTGTTCCACTCCTCTCCACAAAATTAAAGCATATTGATTGCAAACCTTTGATAGACAAAATCACTGCTAAGACTAAGTCATGGACCAATAGAGACCTCACATATGCTGGCAGAATACAACTCATTAAGAGTATACTCTTCTCAATGCAAACATATTGGTCATCCATCTTCATACTCCCCAAAAGAGTAACTAAGGAAGTGGAGGCAATCTTGAGAGCTTTCTTTTGGACTGGTCCAGATCTTAAGAAATCTGGTGCCAAGGTATCTTGGGATCACCTTTGCTCTCCCAAACAAGAGGGTGGGTTGGGGTTTAAGTCTATGCACGCTTGGAATAAAGCTGCCATTTCTAAGCGTATTTGGTTTCTCATCTCCGGGGGTGAGCAATCCATGTGGTGCCAGTGGGTTAAGTCATATTTGCTAAAAGGGAAAAGTTTATGGGAAGTCAAAATGCCTAGTAACCCCTCCTGGGTTTGGAGGAAAATACTAAATCTTAGAACCATGGTGCATACACATATCAAAACTATAATTGGCAATGGTGAAAGCACTTCTTTGTGGTTTGATAATTGGCACCCCCTCGGACCTCTAGCGGAGAAGTTTGGTCCTAGAATGCTTTATGACTCTGATCTTCCCAGAGACTCTAAAGTTTCTGCCATCATCAAGAATTCCCAGTGGGCTTTTCCCATTACGCAAACTATTGAACTTAATGAGGTCAGGTCCAACATGACCACACTCCCAAAGCCCAATGAGACTGCTGACTATCATAGATGGATGCTCACTCCAAATGGTCTTCATAGCATTGCTTCCATGTGGGACCATATGAGGACACACTTCCCTGAGGTACAATGGCACCATTGCTTATGGTTTTCCGGTCACATACCTAAGTGTAGCCTCATAGTTTGGGTGGCTGTACAGAATAGATTGTACACAGAAGACAGACTAGTCACTTTTGGGACCAAAACCCATTCTTGCTGCAGTTTCTGTCAGGGCCAAGAGAGTCATGATCACCTATTTTTTAACTGCCCTTACACTTCTCAGGTTTGGACTCAAATCACTGGGTTTCTAAATGTTGTTTGGCCTTCCAAGTCTTGGACAAATTGGGTTTCTTTCATATCATCCATTAAAGGCAAGTCACTTAAAACTCTTGTGATTAAACTGGCATTTACCACATCAATCTATCATATTTGGATAGAAAGGAATTACAGGAAATTTCAGAATTTGACATGTACAGAGCAAGTTGTAGTGCAAAAGATTCATTCTATGATGAGAAATAGATTGATTCCCTAAAGAACCTTCCCAAGGGACCTCAATCTCAATGGCTCATCACAAAATGGGATCTTCATATATGATTGCTTTATATGCTGCTGCTATTTCAGATACATGCAGATCTTCCTATTGCAGGGCAGGCTCAAATTCAGAAAATGGGTGCATAGGTGTCAATCAGAGGCATCATAGGACACTCAATCCATTCATCCCAAGTGGTTGCAGCACCTAGCATACAACAGGCCATAGCCTACAAGCTTCCAGCAAGGGTTACACTGCCAGCTACCATGACTCATGCAAGGAACAGAGTTTCATTCCATTGGAAGGGTCTCATTGCTGCATACTGCTGGTGGTATATTCTATACTTACTTACTTGCACTTGACTCTTCATATTAAACTATAGCAAGGGCTGTTGCTATAGTTACTTGCTTGTTAGCTTGCACTTGGACATGCTCTTTTAGTGGGTTGCAAGGGCTGTTGCAACCTACATACTTAATCGCTTGCTTTAGAACCTTCATGTTAAACTATAGCAAGGGATGTTGCTATAGATATTTGCTTGCTTACCTGTGTCATTGTATACTTACCAGTGGATTGCTTAGAGTTGTTTGCCACCATCTGGACTGCTGTGTGTCTGATCAGCATCCACATTGTTGAGTTTTCTGGCCTAGCCTTGGGGGGCTGTCCCATGGCGTGTATTAGTCCCTTCTAGGAGGGGGCCTTTCCTCCCTACTCTATCCTGTCCACCCTGTTCTGCACTCTTTACCCATTTACCCATTTGTGTTACTCATTACTGCGGCTGATGCATCCTTGTCTGCTGATGCATCATTGTACATCCAGACTTTAGAAGCTTTCATCTACACATGACAAGCTTCATGGACTCTTCTGCTATCATCTTCATGACAAGCTTCAGATGCTAAATCTCAAAGTTAATCATTTTGTTGTATGTTTCTTAATCATCTCTCTAGAAGGTTAGGAAACATTCAAATCACTTACTATTAGATACTTGTAGCCAGTTGGCGTAGGTCTCCTATCTTTATATTGTTTATATTGTATTTTTTTCCCTAATTACCCTCATGTAGCCCTTGCGGCCATCCCTTTTATTTCACGCAATTTTCTTTTCTCTTTCTTTTTCTTTTGTCCTCCCTGGGGTATGCCCCTTGTAGGCTGTATATTCTTTTGCCTCCTTTTTATTTCACGCTAAATTACCCAAAAAAAATAATAAAATTGTGAGACATGAAATATAGTAACTCTGGCTAATTGGCCTGCTCGATCAGCTAAGCAACACCAACAGTGGTGCATACAGCAGTGGAATAAGAGCAAGTGATAACAATCTGGACAAAAACATCTACACACTAAGGACAATAGTGTAGTAACATCAGATTCAGTGGACATCAAGTAATTCTGGGCATCAATGAACCAAACGATATGCCAATAGTTGGTGCAAAAGGTAGTAGTGAAGTAACTCATTGCAGTCAATCAACATAGGAGGCAACCAGATAGCATCAATAACACAGTCAGTCCACAAAACCTCAACAATAACACTGTCAGGTTATAACACTGGGCAGCAAACAGCAAAAGTGATTTTTTTTTTTTTGGGTAAATGAGCTTGAAAATAAAATAGGCTAAGCGGATATACAGCCTACAAGGGGCATACCCTAGGGAGGACAAAACAAACAAAACAAAGAAAAGAAAGAGAAGAAAATAAGAGGGATGACCAAGAAGGCAACAGTGGGATGGGATGACAGAGTGAATAACATACTTGCATGACAACATAAAATAAACCTAACTAAGTCTACAATGTGTTTCTAGTCCATCTCAGAGAGAGGAAGAAGAAACACACAAAAGATGATGAAGCCTATAAAATGCATAAAATGATGACAGTAAATAGTAAAAATGCGACAAAATAATTTTAAACCAAAATTAAAAAAATTAATTTTGAATTCCAAACAATAATAATATTTTGCAGAATATTTTTTAATGAAATTGTATGCAATAATCAAGCAAATAAAATGCATAAAATTATGATAATAAACAGAAAAAATGCGACAATTGTATGCAATAATCAAGAAAATAAAATGAATAAAATGATGTTAATCAACAATAAAAAATGCGACAATTGTATGCAATAATCAAACAAATAAAATGCATGAAATGTTGTTAATAAATAATAAAAATGCTACAAAATATTTGCAACGAATAATAATATTTTGCAGAATATTTTTTAATGAAATTGTATGCAATAATCAAGCAAATAAAGTACATAAAATGATGATAATAAATAGTAAAAATGCGACAATTGTATGTAATAATCAAGCAAATAAAATGCATAAAATGATGATAATAAACATTAAAAATGTGACAAAATAATTTTAAATAAAAAATAACGAAATTAATTTTGAATCGCAAAGAATAATAACATTTTGCAGAATATTTTTTAATGAAATTGTTTGTACTAATCAAGCAAATAAAATGAATAAGATGATGATAATAAACCGTAAAAATGTGACAATTGTATGCAATAAACAAGTAAATAAAATACATAAAATGATGATAATAAACAATAAAAATGTGACAAAATATTTGCAAATAATAATAATTTTTTGCAGAATATGGTTTAATGAAATTGTATGCAATAATCAAGCAAATAAAATGTATAAAATGATGACAATAAGCCGTGAAAATGCAACAATTGTTTGCATTAATCAAGCGAATAAAATACATAAAATGTTGATAGTAAACAGTAAAAATGCGACAAAATAATTTTAAATCGAAATTAACAATATTAATTTTGAATTGCAAAGAATATTAATATTTTGCAGAATATTTTTTAATGAAACTGTTTGCAATAATCAACAAAATAAAATGTATAAAATGATTATAATAAACCGTAAAAATGCAACAATTTTATGCAATAATAATGCAAATAAAATGCATAAAATGATGATAATAAACAGTAAAAATGTGACAAAATAAAAAGTAAAAAAATCAACAAAATATTTGTAAAGAATAATAATATTTTGCAGAATATTTTTTAATGAAATTGTATGCAATATTCCAGAAAATAAAATGCACAAAATGATGATAATAAACAGTAAAAATGCGATAATTGTATGCAATAATCAAGCAAATAAAATGCATAAAATGTTGTTAATAAAAAGTAAAAAAATCAACAAAATATTTGTAAAGAATAATAATATTTTGCAGAATATTTTTTAATGAAATCGTATGCAATATTCAAGCAAATAAAATGCTTCAAATGATGACAATAAATAGTAAAAATGTTACAAAATATTTTTAAATCGAAATCAAAAAAATTAATTTTGAATTGCAAAGAAGAATAATATTTTGCAGAATATTTTTCAATGAAATTTTTGGCAATAATCAAGCAAATAAAATGTATAAAATGATGACAACAAACCGTAAAAATGCGACATTTGTATGCAATAAGCAAATAAAATGCATTAAATGATGATGGTAAACAGTAAAAAGCGACAAAATAATTTTAAATCAAAATTAACAAAATTAATTTTGAATTGCAAAGAATAATAATATTTTGCAGAATATTTTTTAATGAAATTGTTTGCAATAACTATGTAATAATCAAACAAATGAAATGCATAAAATGATGATAATAAACAGTAAAAATGCGACAATTGTATGCAATAATCAAGCAAATAAAATGCACAAAAAGTTGTTAGTAAATGTTAAAAATGCGACAAAATACTTGCAAAGAATAATAATATTTTGCAGAATATTTTATAATGAAATTGTATGCAATAATCAAGAAAATGAAATGTATAAAATTTTGACAATAAACCGTAAAAATGCGACAATTGTATGCAATAATCAATCAAATAAAATGTATAAAATGATGATAATAAATCGTAAAAATGCGACAATTGAATGAGTAATCAAACAAATGAAATACATAAAATGATGATAATAAACAGTAAAAATGCGACAAAATATTTGCAAAAATAAATAATATTTTGCAGAATAATTTTTAATGAAATTGTATGCAATAATCAAGCAAATAAAATGTACAAAATGATGATAATAAACCGTAAAAATGCAATAACATAATTGCAAAGAATAATAATATGCATAAAATGTTGTTAATAAACAGTAAAAATGCGACAATTGTATGCAATAATCATCAAATAAAATGCATAAAATGTTGTTAATAAACAGTAAAAATGCGACAACATAATTGCAAAGAATAATAATATTTTGCTGAATATTTTTTAATGAAATTGAATGCAATATTCAAGCAAATAAAATGCTTGAAATGATGATAATAAATAGTAAAAATGCGACAAAATATTTTTAAATCGAAATCAACAAAATTAATTTTGAATTGCAAACAAGAATAATATTTTGCATAATATTTTTTAATGAAATTGTATGCAATAATCAAGCAAATAAAATACATAAAATGATGATAATAAACAGTAAAAATGCGACAAAATAATTTTAAATCGGAATCAACAAAATTAATTTTCAATTGCAAAGAAGAATAATATTTTGCAGAATATTTTTTAATGAAATTGTTGGCAATAATCAAGCAAATAAAATGCATAAAATGATGATAATAAACCGTAAAAATGTGACAATTGTATGCAATAATCAAATAAATAATATGCATAAAATGTTGTTAATAAACAGTAAAAATGCGACAAAATATTTGCAAAGAATAACAATATTTTGCAGAATATTTTTTAATGAAATTGAATGCAATATTCAAGCAAATAAAATGCTTAGAATGATGAAAATAAATAGTAAAAATGCGACAATTGTATGCAATAATCAAGCAAATAAAATGCATGAAATGATGATAATAAACAGTAAAAATGCGACAAAATAATGATAATATAAAATAAAAATGCGTCAAAATATTTTTAGATCGAAATTAACGAAATTAATTTTGAATTGCAAAGAATAACAATTTTTTGCAGAATATTTTTTAATGAAATTGTATGCAATAATCCAGCAAATAAAATGCACAAAATGATGATAATAAACAGTAAAAATGCGATAATTGTATGCAATAATCAAGCAAATAAAATACATAAAATGATGATAATAAACAGTAAAAATGCGACAAAATATTTGCAAAAATAAATAATATTTTGCAGAATATTTTTTAATGAAACTGTATGCAATAATCAGGCAAATAAAATGTACAAAATGACGACAATAAAACGTAAAAATGCGACAATTGTATGCAATAATCATGCAAATAAAATGCATGAAATGATGATAATAAACAGTAAAAATGTGACAAAATAAATTTCAATCGAAATTAACAAAATTAATTTTGAATTGCAAAGAATAACAATTTTTTCCAGAATATTTTGTAATGAAATTGTATGCCATAATCAAGCAAATAAAATGTATCAAATGATGACAATAAGCCGTAAAAATGCGATAATTGTTTGCATTAATCAATCAAATAAAATGCATAAAATGTTGATAGTAAACAGTAAAAATGCGACAAAATAATTTTAAACCAAAATTAAAAAAATTAATTTTGAATTCCGAAGAATAATAATATTTTGCAGAATATTTTTTAAAGAAATTGTATGCAATAATCAAGCAAATAAAATGCATAAAATGATGATAATAAACAATAAAAATGCGACAATTGTATGCAATAACCAAACAAATAAAATGCATAAAATGTTGTTAATAAAAAGTAAAAAATCGACAAAATATTTGTAAAGAATAATAATATTTTGCAGAATATTTTTTAATGAAATTGTATGCAATATTCAAGCAAATCAAATGCTTGAAATGATGATAATAAACAGTAAAAATGCGACAATTGTATACAATAATCAAGCAAATAAAATGGATAAAATGTTCTTAATAAACAGTAAAAATGCGACAATTGTATGCAATAATCATCAAATAAAATGCATAAAATGTTGTTAATAAACAGTAAAAATGCGACAACATAATTGCAAAGAATAATAATATTTTGCTGAATATTTTTTAATGAAATTGAATGCAATATTCAAGCAAATAAAATGCTTGAAATGATGATAATAAATAGTAAAAATGCGACAAAATATTTTTAAATCGAAATCAACAAAATTAATTTTGAATTGCAAACAAGAATAATATTTTGCATAATATTTTTTAATGAAATTGTATGCAATAATCAAGCAAATAAAATACATAAAATGATGATAATAAACAGTAAAAATGCGACAAAATAATTTTAAATCGGAATCAACAAAATTAATTTTCAATTGCAAAGAAGAATAATATTTTGCAGAATATTTTTTAATGAAATTGTTGGCAATAATCAAGCAAATAAAATGCATAAAATGATGATAATAAACCGTAAAAATGTAACAATTGTATGCAATAATCAAATAAATAATATGCATAAAATGTTGTTAATAAACAGTAAAAATGCGACAAAATATTTGCAAAGAATAACAATATTTTGCAGAATATTTTTTAATGAAATTGAATGCAATATTCAAGCAAATAAAATGCTTAAAATGATGAAAATAAATAGTAAAAATGCGACAATTTTATGCAATAATCAAGCAAATAAAATGCGTAAAATGATGATAATAAATAGCAAAATTGCAACAAAAGAATTTTAAATTGAAATCAACAAAATTAATTTTTAATTGCAAACAAAAATAATAATTTGCTGAATATTTTTTAATGAAATTGAATGCAATAATCAAGCAAATAAAGTCCATAAAATGATGAAAATAAACCGTAAAAATACGACAATTGTATGTAATAATCAAGCAAATAAAATACATAAAATGATGATACTAAACAGTAAAAATGCGACAATAATTTTAAATCGAAATCAACAAAATTAATATTGAATTGCAAAGAAGAATAATAATATTTTGCAGAATATTTTTTAATGAAATTGAATGCAATAATCAAGCAAATAAAATACATAAAATGATGATAATAAACTGTAAAAATGACACAAAATATTTGCAAATAATAATAATATTTTACAGAATATTTTTTTAATGAAATTGTATGCAATAGTTAAGCAAATAAAATGTACAAAACGATGACAATAAACCGTAAAAATGCGACCATTGTTTCCATTAATCAAGCAAATAAAATGCATAAAATGATGATAGTAAACAGTAAAAATTTGACAAAATAATTTTAAATCAAAATTAACAAAATTAATTTTGAATTGCATAGAATAATAAAATTTTGCAGAATATTTTTTAATGAAATTGTTTGCAATACTCATGTAATAATCAAGCAAATAAAATGCATAAAATGATGATAATAAACCGTAAAAATGCGACAATTGTATGTAATAATCATGCAAATAAAATGCATAAAATGATGATAATAAAAAGGAAAAATGCAACAATTGTATGCACTAATCAAGCAAATAAAATGCATAAAATGTTGTTAATAAACAGTAAAAATGCGACAAAATATTTGCAAATAATAATAATATTTTGTAGAATATTTTTTAATGAAATTGTATGGAATAATAAAGCAAATGAAATGTATAAAATTATGATAATAAACCATAAAAATGCGACAATTGTATGCAATAAACAAGCAAATAGAATACATAAAATGATGATAATAAACTGTAAAAATGGAAAAATTGTACGCAATAATCAAGCAAATAAAATGCATAAAATGATGTTAATAAACTGTAAAAATGCGACAATTGTATGCAATAATCAAGCAAATAAAATGTATGAAATGTTGTTAATAAACAGTAAAAATTCGACAAAATATTTGCAAATAATAATAATATTTTGCAGAATATTTTTTAATGAAATTGTATGCTATAATCAGGAAAATAAAATGTCTAAACTGAAGACAATAAACCGTAAAAATTCGACAGTTGTATGCAATAATCAAGCAAATAAAATGCATGAAATGATGATAATAAATAGTAAAAATGCGGCAACATAATTTTAAATCGAAATTAATTAAAAGAATATTTTTTAATGAAATTGTATGCAATAATCAAGCAAATAAAATACATAAAATGATGATAATAAATAGAAAAAATGCGACAAAATAATCTTAAATCGGAATCAACAAAATTAATTTTCATTTGCAAAGAAGAATAACATTTTGCAGAATATTTTTAATGAAATTGTTGGCTATAATAAAGCAAATAAAATGCATAAAATGATGATAACAAACAGTAAAAATGCGGCAAAATAATTTTAAATCGAAATTAACAAAATTAATTTTGAAATGCAAAGAATAACAATTTTTCGCAGAATATTTTTATTGTATGCAATAATCAAGTAAATAAAATGCAAAAATGATGATAACTAACAGTAAAAATGCGACAATTGTATGCAATAATCAAGCAAATAAAATGCATAAAATGTTGTTAATCAACAGTAAAAATGCGACAAAATATTTGTAAAGAATAATAATATTTTGCAGAATATTTTTTAATGAAATTGTATACAATAATCAAGCAAATAAATGCATAAAATGATGATAATAAACAGTAAAAATGCGACAATTGTATGCAATAATCAAGAAAATAAAATGCATGAAATGTTGTTAATAAAAAGTAAAAATGCGACAAAATATTTGCAGAGAATAATAATATTTTGCAGAATATTTTTTAATGAAATTGTATGCAATAATCAAGCAAATAAAATGCATAAAATGATGATAGTAAACATTAAAAATGCGACAATTGTATGCAATAATCAGGCAAATAAAATGAATAAAATGTTGTTAATAAATAGTAAAAATGCGATAATTGTATGCAATAATCAAACAAATAAAATGCATGAAATGTTGTTAATAAACAGTAAAAATGCGACAAAATATTTGCAACGAATAATAATATTTTGCAGAATATTTTTTAATGAAATTGTAAGCAATAATCGAGAGAATGAAATGTATAAAATTATGATAATAAACCTTAAAAATGCGACAATTGTAGGTAATAAACAAGCAAATAAAATAAATAACATGATGACAATGAAAAATAAAAATGCGACAATTGTATACAATAATCAAGCAAATAAAATAGATAAAATGTTGTTAATAAACAGTAAAAATGCAACAATTGTACGCAAAAATCAAACAAATAAAATGCATAAAATGTTGTTAATAAACAGTAAAAATGCGACAAAATATTTGCAAAGAATAACAACATTTTGCAGAATATTTTTCAATGAAATTGAATGCAACATTCAAGCAAATAAAATTCTTAAAATAATGATAATAAATAGTAAAATGCCACAAAATATTTTTAAATCGAAATCACAAAAATTAATTTTGAATTGCAAAGATGAATAATATTTTGCATAATATTTTTTTATGCAATAAGCAAGCAAATAAAATACATAAGATGATGATAATAAACAGTAAAAATGCGACAAAATAATTTTAAACTGAAATCAACAAAATTAATTTTCAATTGTAAAGAAGAAGAATATTTTGCAGAATATTTTTTAATGAAATTGTTGGCAACAATCAAGCAAATAAAGTGTATAAAATGATGACAATAAGCCGTAAAAATGCAATAATTGTTCTCATTAATCAAGCAAATAAAATGTATAAAATTATGATAGTAAACAGTAAAAATGCGACAAAATAATTTTAAATCGAAATTAACAATATTAATTTTAAATTGCAAAGAATAATAGTATTTTGCAGAATATTTTTTAATGAAATTGTTTGCAATAATCTTGTAATAATCAAGAAAATAAAATGTATAAAATGATTATAATAAACCGTAAAAATGCGACAGTTATATGCAATAAACAAGCAAATAAAATACATAAAATTATGATAATAAACAGTAAAAATAAGACAATATTTGCAAATAATAATAATTTTTTGCTGAATATTGTTTAATGAAATTGTATGCAATAATCAAGCAAATAAAATGTATAAAATGATAACAATAAGCCGTAAAAATGCGACAATTGTATGCAATAATCACGCAAATAAAATGCATGAAATGATGATAATAAAAAATAAAAATGCGGCAAAATAATTTTAAATCGAAATTAACAAAATTAATTTTGAATTGCAAAGAATAACAATTTTTTGCTGAATATTTTTTAATGAAATTGTATGCAACAATCAAGCAAATAAAATGCATAAAATGATGATAATAAACAGTAAAAATGCGATAATTGTATGCAATAACCAAGCAAATAAAATGCGTAAAATGTTGTTAATAAAAAGTAAAATGCGATAATTGTATGCAAAATATTTTTTAATGAAATTGTATGCAATATTCAAGCAAATAAAATGCTTAAAATGATGATAATAAATAGTAAAAATGCGACAAAATATTTTTAAATCGAAATCAACAAAATTAATTTTGAATTGCAAAGAAGAATAATATTTTGCAGAATATTTTTTAATGAAATTGTTGGCAATAATGAAGCAAATAAAATGTATAACATGATGACAACAAACCGTAAAAATGCGACAATTGTATGCAATAATCAAGCAAATAAAATGTATGAAATGATGATGGTAAACAGTAAAAAGTGACAAAATAATTTTAAATCAAAATTAACAAAATTAATTTTGAATTGCAAAGAATAATAATATTTTGCAGAATAATTTTTAATGAAATTGTTTGAAATAATTATGTAATAATCAAGAAAATAAAATGCATAAAATGATGATAATAAATTGTAAAAATGCGACAATTTTATGCATTAATCAAGCAAATAAAATGCATAAAATGTTGGTAATAAACAAAAAAAATGCGACAAAATAATTGCAAAGAATAATAATATTTTGCAAAATATTTTTTAATGAAATTGTATGCAAAGCAAATAAAATGCATAAAATGATGATAGTAAACAGTAAAAATGCGACAAAATAATTTTAAATCAAAATTAGCAAAATTAATTTGAATTGCAAATAATAATAATATTTTGCAGAATATTTTTTAATGAAATTGTTTGCAATAATCATGTAATAATCAAGCAAATAAAACGCATAAAATGATGATAATAAACCATAAAAATGCGACAATTGTATGCAATAATCAAACAAATAAAATGCATAAAATGTTGTTAATAAACAGTAAAAATGTGACAAAATATTTGCAAAGATTAATAATACTTTGCTGAATATTTTTTAATGAAATTGTATGCAATAATCAAGCAAATGAAATGTATAAAATTATGATAATAAACCGTAAAAGTGCGACAATTGTATGCAATAAACAAACAAATAAAATACATAACATGATGATAATAAAAAGTAAAAATGAGACAAAATATTTGCAAATAATAATTTTATTTTGCAGAATATTTTTTAATGAAATTGTATGCAATAATCAAGCAAATAAAATGCATAAAATGATGATTGTAAACGGTAAAAATGCGACAAAATAATTTTAAATCAAAATTAACAAAAGTAATTTTGAATTGCCAATAATAATAATATTTTGTAGAATATTTTTTAATTAAAATTGTTTGCCATAATCATGTAATAATCAAGTGATAGGCGCGCAATGTCACAGATATAAGCGCCTAAGTAGGGCGAATTAGCACATTAGAGGCGCGATTTATTCCATTTTTCACTTGATGCGGTGTTATCTTTTGTGTGGTATTGTTATGCTTGATTTGTAGGAAACAGGCCGGAGGAACACGTAAAGTGGACGCAAGACATCGGGCATGTTGGGAGCCGGCGGACCCAAGTAAGGACGAGCAAGAAGGCTGAAAGTCAATTTGAAGGGTTCGGTATCGATATAGGTTAAGCCCTGTATCGATACCTAGGCGTCAGCAAGCGAACAGAACTTATGGGTATCGATACAAAAATTCACCTGTATCGATACCTAGAGCCCTAAAAACAGCCGGTGATTTTGCCACATGTTTTGACTTCGGGAAAGGGATAAATACCCCATTTTTGGGACGAATTAGGGTTCCGAATTTTGTTTTTCTTTCTTCCATTGAGCAGTCGATTATTTTTTGGAGAGATTCTACTTTCTGGAGAGCTATTGATGGAAGTTTTGAAGTTTTGTTTCGAGATTCACATATTGTTTCCGGTAACTTCTTTCTAGTTTACATTAATCTCAGTTTACGGAAGTTTTTGCATGATTTGTTCGTGAATCTTTTGTTTTAATCCATATTCGAGTATAATAACATGCTTTATTTCAGAATATTGTCATTCGTTCAACCTAATATGAGTGGGTAGTCGCATAGGTATGGTCGCGGGGTGATTAACACGCCGTGGCCAGGGCTGGGTATGAGGTTGCTCCTATTTTCAAAACTAATAACGGGAAAAGCAATTTTAGGTTAGTAAAGAACTTCCATTCCGGGCATTGTCGAAGCACATGTAACGCGGGGAACGGGGGACCAAAACTTGTTCTTCGCTGTACATGGGTAAACGGCAACCATGAGGATTCGCATCCTTCGGCGTGTCTTTTTCTCTCTAAAATTAAATGTTTTCTTTAGAACACTGAAAGGAGCAGATATGTCCGAGCCTGGTCACCAGTGTTAGGATCCCTACGACCGTACTTTCTTTTAATTGATTTAAGAAGAACCGAATTTTATTTAGTTTAGCTAATTTCTCCATCACATTGCAAGGGGTGGTTACCTAAGAGCCGTGTTAAACTTTACAACCCGATTTTTCTTAGTAAGCACTCTCCACCTTCTCTGTGGATTCGATTCCGGTCTTACCGGGTATTGTGCTACACCGGTCTCAGCCCTACGCTTGGGGCAACTCATTAATTTAGGTCTAGGATTTGGTCAAGCATTTTTGGCGCCGTTGCCGGGGAAGGCAAGAGGTGTTAAAAATTCAGGTCCTAAGTGTCTAGTGAATTTTAGTTTTAATTTTATCTTTCTTAAAAAAAAAAAAAAACATTTTAGGAAAATCTTTAGTTGTTATCTTTGAGAATTGAGTCAAAATAGGTAACGGTAAGAAGGGTTCACCAAAAGCGGACCCGCTCTTTTACCGAGACCCGTCTAAGCGTCTAGTTAGGATAGATAGAGAGTCGTTGGTGGAAGTTCCACTTGTAGGCTACTCTAGTCAGTCTGAGTCAGTAGGATTCCAGTTTGAGTCGCCGTCCACTCAGTCCGAGTCTTCCGTAGGTCAACCTGAATCCATTCCCATAGACGACCTGTTCATAGAATTTCCCAATCCATTGTTCATCTTAGAGATTGAGCCACCTATGGCGGAATAGAAAACTATGCGGGATTATATGCATCCCGAGAGGACTACTCCTCTCGGCCCAATAGTTCTGCCAACTGAGACTGTGGAGGCACGCAACGCTTTCACTGTGAAACCGGGAACCTACAATGCCCTTCCTCTCTTTTATGGGAGGGAAAATGAGGACCCGTATGAGCATGTCCGCCACTTCGAGGGATTGGTGCGCACCCTAGCCACCACTACTCAATGGGAAAATGCTTGCCTTAAGCTTTTCCCTGCTTCTCTGAAAGATAGTGCGGATAAGTGGCTCAGAATGCAAAAGGAGCAATCTCTCACGACATAGGCAGCTGTTAGGGAGCTGTTCTATAGGAAATATTTCTCTGAGAGCAAGTCGCAGCACCTGACTCGCCAAATCCAGTCGTTCAGACAAAAAGAGAGCGAGTCATTTTTGAGGTGTTGGGAGAGGTTTAAGGACTTGTTGTCTTTACCCCACCACGGGTATGAGAAACACCAGTTGGTGACATTCTTCCAGCTGGGCCTAAATATTGCGACGGCCCAGCAGATTGAGTATCTATGTAGAGAAGGGGATTTCCTAGATAAGGCCCCAGATGAGGCATGGGATTTCCTAGAGGAGTTGGTCGAAAAACATCGAAGTTGGGAACCTTCCGACCTCGCTGACAGGGCCATAGCTGCATAGGGACCCAGTGGGTCCGGTATTTTCCCCCTTAGTGTGAGAGAACACACTGTCCAGTCTCAGCTGGACAAATTGACCAAGCAAATGGAGGAGTTACGGTTGAAGCAAGTCCAACAGGGGAATGATGTGAGAGTTGAGGACGTGTGTGCGCTTTGTGAGTGCCCGGGGGGCATTCAGTGACTGTTTGCCCCGCTTTTCCGATGGTTAAGGAGGCATACCAAAGTAACCAGGCTGAGGTGAATGCGGTGAACCAACGTTGGGATCCGTTCTCAAACACCTATAATCCGGGCTGGGCTCATCACCCAGCCCCGAGTTTGAGAGATCCTAAAGTACCAGTGCCACCCCAGGCACCACCACAGCAACAGATGCAACCATATCGACCTCCTCAAGGCCAAATGTCCCAATACCGTTATCCCAGTCAGAATCAGCAAGGGTTCGGTCCTTCATTTTCTGGACCACCCCCAGGCATGAATCATCCTACTAGGGATAGGCAGACTGATGAGATGTTGAAGACTCTCATGCAGACTCAACTGAGTTTTACTGAGCAGACTAAGCAAGCCATAGGAGACATTAGGTCCCAATTGACTCAGTTGACGGCAGCAGTTGGGCAAACCCAACAGGAGAGGGGAAAATTTCCCTCTCAACCTCATGCCAATGCTGTCGGTACTAATTTTCTGGGAGATGGTTCAGGCACAAGTAATTTGAACCCCAGTCCAGAGGAAGCAAAAGCGATCACCACTCTTAGAAGTGGGAAGGTGATTGATAAGACAATTCCTCTGAAGCAAAAATCGGTTCCAACTCCGGAGCTGGTCGCTGCACCAGTAGTTATCCCTGCTGTGGGGAAGTGTACTGAGGAAGAGAGAGAATCAGAGTCACCTGAGGTGGTGGTGCCCGCACCTGCGACCCCCACGACTCCTTTGCCACCTGTTGCACCATATCCCCATCGCTTAGCAGCAAAGCCAAACGTCAATGTGAACTTCCAGATTCTTGAGTTGTTCAAGAAGGTTCAGTTTCCTATCCCTTTGATGGAAGCCATTGACGCTATTCCTCAGTTTGCTAAGGTGCTGAAAGAGCTGTGCACGTCGAAACGGAGAACTAAGAGTCAGTGCAATGTGCTTCTGACGGAGCAAGTGAGCTCCATTCTCCAAGCTGATATTCCGATTAAGCGAAAAGATCCAGGTTGTCCCACTATCCCTATAGCTATTGCGGGCCAGAGTTTTGAGAAGGCCTTGCTGGATTTGGGAGCAAGTGTCAATTTGCTCCCATATTCGGTATACTTGAGATTAGGCTTAGGTGATCTTAAAGCCACACCGGTCATGCTACAGCTGGCTGACCGGAGTGTGAGAATTCCTAAGGGGGTAGTGGAGGATGTGTTGATTCAAGTTGGGGAGTTTCTGTTCCCCGTAGATTTCATTGTCTTGGACACGTGTCCAATCCCGGAAGTTTTTGAGAAGACTCCCATTATCCTTGGCCGTCCATTTTTAGCCACCTCAAGTGCTATAATGAATTGCAAAACTGGACAAGTCCAATTATCATTTGGGGACTTGAAGATGGAGGTAAATGTTTACAATGTGGATAGCCGAGTGGAAGATGATGAGGAGGTCTATGAGGTGAGTCTGATCGACACGCTGGTGCAAGAGCATGTCGAAAATATTTTGTATAAGGATCCTCTGGAGATAGCGCTGACCGCCAATGAGGCGTTATTTTTAGATTCTCCAGAGGTCGGGAGTTTGATGGAGATGCTAGCAGTTGAGGATGTATGTGGCGCCGTTTGGGACCCAGTTCTCGAACCGCTGGGCACCCCATTATCTAAAGCTCTCCCATCATCGGTCCAGCCACCGAAGCCTGAGTTGAAGCCTCTTCCGGATACGTTGAAATATGCCTTTCTTAAAGGTAATGATACGTTTCTGTGGACGGTCGGCCTCCACGCGCTCGGAAATGGTTTTTCGAAACGGTTCGAAAAACAAAAGATTTTAGAGTCGCCACCCGGGTTTTGGGAAAGTAGTTTGGGACCCGAGAAACCAATTCGAAAATGATGATTTGAGAGAATGACTTACAAAACCAATTGAAAACCAAAGATTCGTTTTGGATCCGGGAGCCAGGTTACGAACAGGGAAGGGTTTTAATGCACCCCGTTCGCCCGATTAAAAATCGGTCTTTACTAAACATTTGTGGGATTTTATTAGAAAACAATTTTATTGCTGAACATTAACAGATAATCATTTAAATTAAACACAGCATATGATAATAACGAGAAAAACAAATGACTAGTATGTAATTGACAGAAATCAAACGAAAATCCAAACTTCAAACTGTTCCTGCAGGGGGATTGTTCAAATTTCACATTTTATCTGAAAAGTGTGCCGTGCGGCACACAAAGTGTACCGTGCGGTACAGAAAGTGTGCCGTGCGGCACAGTTGGCCAGATTTCCAAAAGTGTACCATACAGCACTCCAACTGTGCCATGCGACACATGGGGAGTGCCGTGCGGCATTATTTCCTTCGCAAACAGTTCAAACTTTGGTTTTTCGATATGATTGAATATAGGCACATACAAGATATGAAATGCATTCGAAATGAACTACTTTAAAGGGAGAAAGCAGTGTATTGAGTATGGGATGTCCCTCCTCGTTGAATCGCTCCGTACGAGGCGATGTTTTCACCGTACGACGCGACCGGGAGGTGTGAAATGAAACTGGACTTGCTGTAATTTGGGCATACCAAGCATGGAAATGATACAAGGAATCATTCCACCCTTGGTACCCCTCCCCTCAGGGTACCAAATTCAAGGAATTTGGCGAAACGGGTTTATACCTTTGGTTTCGAATTCTCGGATTGAGCGTCGGATTGAACTTCCGAATGCTGCTTGAACCTTCTCTGGACCTCACTTTCACTCTAGTATAGTGGTAAGAGGGATTGAAGGCTTAAACTTTGGTCAATTTGGAATGGTTAACTCACGGCTTTGGAGCCAAAAACAGGGGATGGGTCTCTGCTTTGAGTTTTGGTTTTGGCAGAGAGAGTAATGCTGATTTCTGTATAGTAGAGGTGATGGCTAAAAAAAAGCTTAGCAATGGAAAATGGTATTCAAGGATGGAATTTCGTGGTCTTTTCTTATACAGAAATCGTATGGGGTCCGGGGGTCTGGGGATCTTTTTCCCATTGGGTTCGAACGGTTTATATAGAGGGTGAGGGAGCCGAATGTAGTCTCCAACCTCTTCTTGATTCTTGCTCATGGAGACAATGGCATGAGGAGTAGCATATTCCTTTCGGCCATGATCTTCCCTTTCGGCCACGATCAGCAGGGCGGGGGAACCAATCTCGTCAACGTTTTCGGCTTGCTGGGAACTCGCGAAAACTGGGAACCCGTAAACAGTACCGTACGGTACACAAACTGTGCCGTGCGGCACAACTTGTGTACCGTGCGGCACAACTGGTCGTCAAAATTCAACAATCTGCTGTACGTGACTCTGGCTGTCCCGTGCGTTGAGAGATGAGTACCGTGCGGTACTGTTGACTGAGTTGACTTGGAGAATTTCAATCCGAGAGTTCCTCCGGGTGTTTCCGTTCATCATTGGGGATTTAAAATGTACGTGAACGGTCATTTTGGGGTGTCTACAGTTGCCCCTCTTTGACGAGACTTACAAACACTGTGTCGTCGGAAGTCGCGTCAAAGATAGAAGACACCCCTCGATGTGGACGTCCCCGTACGAAAACAAACTAGTAATACATGATGCATGTGGTCACGCTCGTGAGAGCTGCCTACGTACCCCGTTGTAGGGATCAGACCGGCGTAGTTCATTGGGGCTGAATGCATAAGGGTTTCTAGAAAACATACCTTTGATTGGGTAGTGGAGTTTGTCACTCTGCTTTTCAACGAGGGAAAAACGAATGATGTGCTGTTGGTGCTGAAAACCGTTTTGTTAATGCCGGAGAGGACTTACGAAACCATTTGTCGCTGACACAAGAAATCATTTGATGCTGAGGATATCTGTTGTTTAATGCCGGAGAGGACTTACGAAACCACCTGATGCTGATAAAACTGTCGTTAATGCCGGAGAGGACTTACGAAACCATCTGATGTTTATAAAACCGTCGTTAATGCCGGAGAGGACTTATGAAACCTTTTTGAGTGCTTGAATAACTGTTGCTAATGCCGGAGAGGACTTACAAAACCATTTAGAAACTTCTTGGTGTTTGAATACCGTTGTTAATGCCGGAGAGGACTTACAAAACCATTTGGAAACCATTTGTTGTTGATATAACCGTTTGTTAATGCCGAAGAGGACTTACGAAACCATTTGACGTTTGAGATAACTATTGTTAATGCCGGAGAGGACTTACGAAACCTTTTTGATGCTGATAAAATTGTCGTTAATGCCGGAGAGGACTTACGAAACCTTTTTGAGTGCTTGAATACTGTTTGTTAATGCCGGAGAGGGCTTACGAAACCGTATTTGTTGTTAATGCCGGAGAGGACTTACGAAACCTTTTTGAGTGCTTGAGAAAACCTTTGTTAATGCCGTAGAGGACTTACGAAACCACTTGAGTGTTTTAATGAGGGGAATAAACAAGGGGCGCGCCATGAATGCAAATAGTGAGATTCTGTGAACGCAGGGGATCAGTGAGGTTCTTATGAAGTGATTAGTGTGAGACCAACGAGGTGCCCAAAACGGTTTAAAATGAGACCAGCGAGGTCCCCAAAAAGGTTTGAGCGAGACCAGCGAGGTCCCCAGGAAGGTTTGAGCGAGACCAGCGAGGTCCCCAAAAAGGTTTGTGTGAGGCCAACGAGGTCTCGTGAAGAATTGTGTGCGCAAGACCAGCGAGGTTCAAAATGGGTGAGAGAGGTTCAAAACTGGTTTGAGCGAAACCTGTTAAGGTTCTTATAAAACTGGTTTGAGCGAAACCCGTGAAGGCTTCCATAAAACTGGCTTGAGTTATAAAACTGGTTTGAGCGAAACCTCGGTGAAGGTTTCCATAAAACTGATTTGAGCGAAACCTCGGAGAAGGCTTCCATAAAACTTGTTTGAGCGAAACCCGTGAAGGCTTCCATAAAACTGGTTTGAGTTATAAAACTGGTTTGAGCGAAACCTCGGTGAAGGTTTCCATAAAACTGACTTGAGTTATAAAACTGGTTTGAGCGAAACCTCGGTGAAGGTTTCCATAAAACTGATTTGAGCGAAACCTCGGAGAAGGCTTCCATAAAACTTGTTTGAGCGAAACCCGTGAAGGCTTCCATAAAACTGGTTTGAGTTATAAAACTGGTTTGAGCGAAACCTCGGTGAAGGTTTCCATAAAACTGATTTGAGCGAAACCTCGGAGAAGGCTTCCATAAAACTTGTTTGAGCGAAACCCGTGAAGGCTTCCATAAAACTTGTTTGAGCGAAACCCGTGAAGGCTTCCAAAAAGGTTTTAGAGCGAGACCAGCGAGGTCCGTAAAAAGGTTTAAGTGAGACCAGTGAGGTCCCAAAAAGGTTTTAGAGCGAGACCAGCGAGGTCTCTAAAAAGGTTTTAGAGCGAGACCAGTGAGGTCCCCAGAAAGGTTTAAACGAGACCAGCGAGGTCCCCAGAAAGGTTTGAGCAAGACCAGTGAGGTCCCAAAAAGGTTTGAGCAAGACCAGTGAGGTCCCAAAAAGGTTTTAGAGCGAGACCAGCGAGGTCCATAAAAAGGTTTAAGCAAGACCAACGGGGTCCCCAGAAAGGTTTTTAGAGCGAGACCAGCGAGGTCCATAAAAAGGTTTAAGTGAGACCAGTGAGGTCCCAAAAGGTTTTAGAGCGAGACCAGTGAGGTCCCCAAGAAGGTTTAGGCGAGACCAGCGAGGTCTCAAAAAAGGTTTTAGAGCGAGACCAGCGAGGTCCATAAAAAGGTTTAAGCGAGACCAGCGGGGTCCCCAGAAAGGTTTTTAGAGCGAGACCAGCGAGGTCCATAAAAAGGTTTAAGTGAGACCAGTGAGGTCCCAAAAGGTTTTAGAGCGAGACCAGTGAGGTCCCCAAGAAGGTTTAGGCGAGACCAGCGAGGTCTCAAAAAAGGTTTTAGAGCGAGACCAGCGAGGTCCCCAAAGCCGGGGCTGCTGAGGTATACATTGGACTTGCCTTTCCTTTCTGTTTGATCATGCATGCCTTTTATCGTATTCTGACAAACTTTGTTGCTTGTGTAGGGAGCGTCAGGCTCCGGGAGTGCTAAGCGTTCCACGCCTCGAGTTACTTCGGTGACTCCACCTTCAGGCCGAGTCCTTCGTTCTTCTGAGAGACGGAGAGAGAGTGTACAGCAGAGGGAGGAGCCTGCGGAGAGCAGTAGTACTGATGACGATCATGCTACGCCAGAGGAGTATAGACCTCGGGGGTCCGTGCCTCCGAAGCGTCCTCGTACCTGAGACAGTAGTTAGTGATAGCATTCTACTAGGTGGGGCCTGCGTGCCTTGTTTTGATTTGGGCACTTGTTTAGCCCTCTGTATAGATGGCCTGCGAGCCGTAGTAGTTGATGACACATTGGGCCCGTTTGCCCCTGGATATGGTTATACTTATCATTGGGATATTTTGATCTTGGTTTTATAAAAATTTGCCTTTTAGTCATGCTGTCATTCATATTGGCAATGAATCTGGAAAATCAAAGTTTGCACGTGAGTACTTAACTTAAAGCAACTGAATTCGAGACCAACAAACTTGTATATGGAAAGTTTGATTTGCATTTATGGTTGTGACTCATAGGACTCAATGAAATGGAACTAAGCTTTTGAACTCATATGTGCAATGTATGGATTAACGACAAGAGAATGACGCTTGTTGCGCACATATGCCGGCATTGCCGTTCACAAACGAATGGAATGACTCATGGACACTACACGTTACACATGAATTGACCACGCTCGTGGGGTGGCATTATCATGAAGTATAGCTCGCCGATACTTCCACTCCTTGGTATTCAAATCTTCGAGACTTTTGATCATTGATTTTTGGTTGGGGTTGCCAACCGACCCTTCCAATAGGTCGTAGGTGCGTGCCATGGCTTGCATGCATAAGCTTTGTGCTAAAGAGAAGCATGGAATGAGCCCCGGATGCTCAAAACTGAGTTTTGCTGGAATCTGGCCAACTGTGCCGTGCGGCACCAAAACTGTGCCGTGCGGCACTCTTAGTGTGCCGTACGGTACACGCCTGATAGTGCCAAAAAATCTGCCACTTGCAGCGGATTTCTGGTCCTCCCTTTTGGCGTTTCATCGCTTCAACGCACGTCCTAGGGACTTGAAGAGTCATTGTGAGGCACCTTTCGAGGAGACTTACCATTTTTAGCATGATTCCTTGCGGTCTTCGAGTTGGCACGTTTTTCGAGGTGGCCTTTCTTTGGAACTTGAAACTTCGTATTGTTCCTCATGCATGGTGGCTATAAAAAGCTGTTTATTCCCTCCCTTTTTTTTTTTTGGGTAAATAAGCTTGAAAATAAAAGGGGCTAAGCGAATGTACAGCCTACAAGGGGCATACCCCAGGAAGGACAAAAAGAAAAGGAAAAGAAAGAAAAGAAAAGGAAAATGCATGGTCCCGGCACAACCCGCCGGGGAGGGAAAAAAAATAACAATAACTGGAACATCCCTCCAGCAAGGGTGAAAATTGTCAAATGGCAACAGGTGAAGTAGATAACTGTTTAATGCCATGCACAACAGACTTGATCACTTTGAATCAGGTAACACAAAATTGCACACATGATCATTTTAACTTCATCCATGCACAACAGACATGGGATTGGTATCTTGGTATTTTCACGTCCTGTTTCATGAGACCTTCATGGAACCATCGAGCAACTCCGTGTAAGGATATTTCCATGCCAAGGGACAACCCCCCACGGCTAGGTGCGGGAGGAGGCCCCCTCCCAAAGGGGATCAAACTTGCCAAGGGACAACCCCCCAAGGCTAGGAAGACATATAGGGGAACAAACCCCACACACGCATCCAAGAAAATTGAGCAGCATTTCCGCTATTTTTAAACCCTAGAATTCAGCAGTCTGCCCATAATTTGCAGCCCAAACACCAATACAGGTAGAATAGTAAAGCAATAAAGCAATAATGAACGTTCATGAATGAGGCTTCAGCAGGGGATCATGGCAACATATGATCAGTAATCGCATGCCCAATGATTTCGGGAAATTTGGGCAGCATCTCCTTTGAAAATTGGCAACCCCCGAGGTGCAAAGAACCCCACAGAAGACATAGCAAAAGCTGTCACAGCAATGAAGCACAAACAGTAGTAGAAACCAGCAGCCATATGCAAGTATCTCTACCAACAACACTTGCTACAGATAAACTATCAAATGCAAACAAGAAGGAATGAAGGTTGCAACAGCCCTTGCAACCAACTAGTGAGTATAAATCAAGTGCAATCAATGTGTATGATGTATCAAGTGCAAGCAAGTAGGGTTGCAACAGCCCTTGCAACCCAATAATAAGCATAATTCAGGTGCAAGAAATCAAGCATCTATAGCAACAACCCTTGCTATAGCAAACATGATGGGTCAAGTGATAGCAAGCAAGTATGTATGAATACATGGCAGTTGAGTCAATCATTAAAACAACAAAACCATGTGAACATATTAAGTGGGTCATTCTCTCATTTGCATACAGGGACATGTGGGAGCCACCTCAGCCATTTGGTAATGTAACCTTCCAGAACCTACAAAGAAACTTCCCAAATGGGAGATAAGAGTCACAAAATTCATATTCCAATCCTTGTTTGAGGACCTGCATCAATAGCCAAATGTAGTCAGTATGGGATAAACTTGCACACACACAAAGACCACAACACAATAGCAAAGCATCAATATTATAGAGATTCATTTTGAGAATATGCCAATCTATTACCTACCACATACCACAAACCAATTCTCAATTAGGATCAGTAGGATCAGTAGGAAGGTTCCAAGATTCCATTAAGGTAGAGGGTCCAGCAGGGATTTTTGTGAGAGACATCAACCTGTTCCTAATATCAAGACAAATCCTGGCCACAACAGAGGGGATAGAATGCTGTAGATTTTGGAACTTCCTTGTGTTTCTTTCAATCCATACATGGTATATTGTAACAGTAAAGGATAGTTTGGCAATTGTGCTTCTCAGACCTTTCCCTTGAAAATTGGAGAGTTGTGAAATTAAACTAGAAAGAGAATGAGATTGCCATACGAACTGAGATTTAAGGGACATAGATTGCCAAACTTGCTTAGTAAAGGAACAATTGAAGAATAGATGGTCATGAGTTTCCGTGTCCAGGCAAAAACTACAACATGGGGAGTCAATGACTCCAAATTGGACCAATCTATCCCTAGTGTTCAACCTGTACTGGATGGCAATCCAGCTTATGAGGCTACACTTAGGAATATATGAAGGAAACCAAATTATAGGGCTCCAAGCAACAGGTGGAGAATGAGACCTAAGTTTGTCCCAGAGTGTTGAGATATTGAATTGACCATTATGGGCAAGTGTCCACACACATGAATCAGTATGAGAGGAATTATCTCTATGTATAGGAGGCAGGGTATCCCTTATCTCATTAAGTTCCCAAGTTTGAGTGCTAGGGAATTTCCATTGATTGTTATTATTCAATATGGCGGACACTGTGGCGTCATCAGATATGCCAGTGTCATAAATGATGCGATTGCCAAATTTTGCAACTAAGGGACCCAGGGGGTGCCAATTATCATGCCAAAGGAAGGTGTTAGATCCATCCCCAATTTTATACTGGATGTATGATTGGATGAGGGGACGAAGTTGAAGCAACTTCCTCCACGTCCAAGAAGGGCTGTTGGGGATTTTGATTTTCCAGAAGCATCTACCTTTGAGTAAGTACGATTTCACCCATTGGCACCACATAGATTGCTCACCCCCAGAGACAAGGTACCAAATATGCTTAGACATTGCAGCCTTGTTCCAAACTTGGAGAGATTTAAAGCCCAGGCCTCCCTCTTTCTTGGGGGAGCACAATTGCTCCCAAGATATTTTAGCCCCAGTGCTTCTAAGATCAGAGCCAGTCCAGAAGAAAGATCTAAGAATAGATTCAACTTCTTTAATGACCTTCTTAGGGAGAATGAATATAGAGGACCAATACGTCTGCATGGAGAAAAGGACAGATTTCACTAGTTGTACTCTCCCAGCATAGGATAAGTACTTGTTGGCCCAAGATTTGGTACGATTGGTGATTCTATCAATGAGAGCCTTGCAGTCTGTATATTTGAGTTTAGTGGAGATGAGAGGGACCCCCAGGTACCTAACAGGAAGGGAGCCCTCATTAAAACCAAGATAATCGAGAGTGGCAGCTTTAATTGAGGAGGGAACTCCGGAGAAGAAAATGTTACTTTTGCCTAGACTGGGGGAGAGTCCAGAGAGGGCCTCAAACTCAGCAAGAGCATCCTTAATGCACTTAATAGAGCTCACCTCTCCTTTGCAAAAAATCATGAGCTCACCTCTCCTTTGCAAAAAATCATGAGATCATCTGCAAAGCAGAGGTTAATCATCTTAGTCTTCTCACATCTCCAATGGAAATGGAAATTGGGATTGAGGGACTTCTCTTTAAGTATCTGAGTAAGAACCTCCATAACAATGACAAAGAGGTAAGAGGACAAGGGGTCGCCTTGCCTCAGACCCTTTCTGCCAATGATGAAACCAGAGGGCTCACCGTTAATGCTTAAAGAGTAGTTAGCTGTTGTAACACATGCTTTGATCCATTGAATCATTTGGGGATGAAAATTCATTGATTCAAGAGTATCCCACAAGAAGTTCCATCTAGCATTGTCATAGGCTTTCATAATGTCAACTTTTAGAGCACACCTAGGGGAGGAGGAATGCTTATGGTAATCCCTCATAATCTCCTGAGTGAGGAAGATGTTATCTGTTATCCTCCTACCCTGAACAAATCCAGACTGAACTGGATCAATAAGCTGGGGTAGTGCAACCTGGATTCTCTTGGATAAGATTTTAGCTATGCATTTGTAAATGGTATTACAACAGGAAATTGGCCTGTAGTCCCCAACTTTCGAGGGGTTGGGAATCTTAGGGACAAGTGCAACGCTGGTAGAGTTAGCTTTGTGAGGAGTTTGCCCGACCTGAAAAAATTCCTAACAGCAGATGTCACATCATTCCCCACAACCTCCCAAGCTTTTTGGAAGAATCCAGCATTATAACCATCAGGGCCAGGTGCTTTATTGGGATTAAGTGACATGAAGGTTTCTTTAATCTCTATGTTAGAGATTTCAGAAATCATAGAGGCTTTTTGAACTTCTGAAAGTTTGGATTTAACAAGCTGATTGACCCTAGAGCCACTAGAGTATTGTGTGGAATGGGGGGTGCCCAACAATTGGGTATAGTACTCAACAAAGGTAGACTTAATCTCACCTATATCATAAGTGAGACTATTATCACCAAGCACCAAGCTAGTGATTCTACCTCTATTCCTATTTTGGGAGATGGACTTGAAAAAATAGGAAGTACATTGGTCCCCAAGCTTGAGCCACTGAACCCTAGATTTCTGCTTGGCAAAGCTCTCTTCAGCTCTAGCCAACAACATGTATTGTCTGCACAACACCCTCTCAAGGAGTTGGTTATTGGTATTTTTAGGATCAGCCCCAAGGTCTTTTTGAACAACGTCAAGTTGTTGTTTAATAGCCAAGGTCCTGGAGGAAATATCACTGAACTCCTTGGTATTCAATTTTTTGAGTTCTTTTTGAAGGATCCTAAGCTTCTCATTTATTACATACATAGGATTACCAATAACAACATTTCTCCAAACTTGCTGAACAACCGTAAGAAATGTAGGATGGTCAGCAAGGAAATTGAAGAACTTGAATGGCTTATTAGCATTCCTGGGGGAAGGGTTCAGAGAGATAACAGCGGGGGAGTGATCAGAAATCCCAGGGGGGTGGAAATGAGTATTAGAGTGATAAAACGTTTTAATCCATTGCTCATTAACAAGAACCCTGTCAATTTTAGTAGCAACAACATGAGAAGGGTCTTGCTTGTTAGACCAAGTGAAATGACAGCCAGTGTATTTAAGATCCTCTAGTTCATTGAAGGTAATACACTTACCAAAATCATTCATGTAGGATGGCCAGTGTGGATCACCTCCCACCTTGTCAGTAGGATACCTCAGAGCATTGAAGTCTCCTAAGATAACCCATGGGCCAGGATTATTCCAGGTATTCAAGTCATGCCACAAAGCATCTCTCTCATGGTAAACATTGGAACCATATACAAATGTGGCAGTAAAATTTGTGTCACCAATAAAAGACTGGATACCACAGTGGATAGCTTGACTGGTTTGAGCAAGGACAGTGACATTCACAACAGTAGGATCCCAACCAATACAAATTCTGCCACTAGAAGAGTTGGAGTAGTTGTGAGCAAAAGACCAAAATGGAATCAGGGAACTAACAATCCTATTGAAGTTATGCTCCTTAATTTTATGCTCAATTAAGCCAACGACAGACAATTTGTTTTTATTAGCAAAAGACCTAACCTCTTTCCGTTTGAGGGGATCATTTAGACCCCTCATATTCCAAAAACCAAACTGCAAAGGATTAATTAACATAGACATAAAACACTAAATTAAAATTGGCAGATGATAGATCAATTGAGCACGCTGCCAAGACAAAAGATGTGAGGATTACCTGCCTTTTTTGGGGGTATTAGAATCACCCCCTTTGCTGCCACTGCCTGCTTTCTTATTCCTCACTTTGTTATGCTTTTTGTCACTCTTACAAGTATTGTGGTCATCAGGAGGATCAGGAGGAATGTTACCATGAGCATCCATACAACTCATTCCACTCTGCTGGGTCCGTGCTTGAAGTATGTCACCAATGTGACCAACAGTCTTGGGCGTAATGGGCTCCTTCACCTCATTGTTTTCCTCTGTAGGAGGATTCGAACAAGAACTGCCATCTGTAGTCTCACTACATGTAGGAGGAGGATGAACAAGATCTTCCATCTCCTCTAATGCTTCACTTGGTGAATCTTCATCAATGAGAACTCTTTCCTTATCAGGCTGTATAGTAAAGGCAGACCCTGTAGCATTAGGAACCACCTTGGTTAGAGCCTCTAATGTTCCTCCACCCCCCCCCCCCCCAAGGGCCTTACCAATCTGCTGCCAAGTTTCATCATTACCAATTGGAGTTTCAGCTTTTGGTTTGCAAGCATGTCCAAAAACTTTGCACTTTGGGCATTTTGGAGGTATCCATTGATATTCTATATGTACATAGACTGATTCACACCCATTTCTTACTTGGATAGCTTTTGGAAGTTCTGAATCTGCTGAGATTTCAACACAAACCCTGGCAAAGTCCAGCCTCTGTTGCTGAGCAGTGGCTATGTCCACATGTAGGGGCTTACCTATGGTGCTAGCTATGCGACTAAAACCCTCTTCAGTCCAGCATTCCAAAGGAAGTTTGTGGATTTTAACCCAGGCTGGGATGGATGATGGGTGTTCAGGGGAAGGAACTAGCATACGATGCCAGTCCTTAAGAACCAGGTACCTCCTGGAGAAAAAATAAGGTCCTCCCTCGAGAACTTTGATTTTGGTCTCCTCATCTTGGAACTCAAAGAAAAAACAGGCCCCCACTTGTTTAATCTTGATTCTTCCAAAGTCCTTCCAAATGTTCCTAGCCGTAGCACTCAGCAAGGGGAAAGCCATTCTCCCATCTAAAAAGTAACCAACCAAGCAATTATTCCAATTCCTATCATTAATATGAGAGTCCTCCAGTATAACAACAACATCCTCCCCCTTCTGTAGATCAGGGTAGTGATTCAGCTTCATGGCCTTTGAACGACTTTGTGTGCGAAACAAAGTAGCCCAATCCTTAGGTTTAGGTGGCTGAGTGGTCTTGTGGTCAGTGGGTTGATTATTGGAAGTATCCTTGCTCTGAGAATCTGGTTCACTAGTTGGTTTTACTGGTGCTTGGTGTGTAGCAGTTTGAGTTTGCGAAACAGGTTTGGGATGGGGGTCAATAACATTAGTTGTTTTAGGGTTTTTGGGATTAACAGTCTCAGGAGGGATATGAAAACCAACCTTCAAATAGTCGCTACTCGAAGAAGGAGCATCTGAAGTGACTTCCTTTTCCCGAAGACAATTAAGCTGTACCTCGAGCTCTGTGCAGTCGACCATGACACCAGATGCCTGCATTTCTGCCTCAATAGAACGAACTAGAGCTGCAATTTTTTCTTTACCAACCAAATGGTCTGCTTCCTGTTGGAAAACCTCAAGAAGTTTCCGAGTAGAGTTTGATCCGGTAGGACTGGTGGGGCTACGTACTGGAATTGATTCTGAAGATGAAGTTTTAGGGTTCGGGTGTATCGGTTTTTGGTGCTCACCATCCCTGGCAGTGACCGGATCGGGATGAGCATATGGTGAGGAGCAGTTGAGCGAAGGAGCGGTGGATTTAGTAGAAGTAGGTGGCCCCGTCCGAGAAGATGGAGTGGTAGAATAAGGGTTTTCTGAGAAATCAAATGTTTTCGGTCCCAAAGGGTAAAGATCGAGTGGTTTGAATGGGCTGAATTTGGTGGGCACAGAGTATGTAGTACCAGGTTTCAACAACTTACTTCGGATCGGTATACCCCCATCTTCTTTTGTGCTTGAGTTGCGAAGATGACGAGCATCAACGATGGTGTTGTTCTTCGTGTGAGTAGAACCCATTTGCTTCCTACGGACCACATAAGAGTCCACGACTTTGGATCCCAAATCGAAGGGATCCGTGATAGTAACTTCGCCCTTAGCAATGTTTTCCTCTGGTTTCGATCCAAGCTCATCCATGGAAATTGCAGGCTCCTCCATAACTAGGGCTTGGAATCACTCTGATCGCGAAAATCGCCTAAGCTGGATGATGACGTCATCGCTTTAACCAATATCTGTCCTATTCCCTCCCTTATTTGCATTCCAAATTCATAAACTCCTTCCTTGTTAACCCCCCTTTCTCAATGGTGGTGAGTTTCTCGGCCTCGATGCGCCCCTGGCTCGATGATCTAGATGGCTTGGACTGGCTGCACTTTCGGGGTCATAGGCTGACTTCCCTCCGTTATATTCGAGACGTGTCCATACGTCCGGAGTTGTTGCGAGCTGCAACACAATTCTGGGACCCTGAGGTGCATGTCTTCCGCTTTGGTCTCCATGAGTTATGCCCCACTGTGGAAGAATTCTTTGTATACCTTGGAGGTTTTGATTTGGCGGAGCTCATCGTTCCTCTCTACGGAGTTGGTTTTGCCCCAGTGTTGTCTTCCAAGCTAGAGATAAGTAACAATGCGGCTAAGTCCTTGATTCGTGGAGGTTTTTTGAACATCCCACGCCTGATTGAAGGATTCCGCTCCAACAACTTTGCTCTGTGCTTGTGTTTACTGACTGCATTCTTGTTCGTGCAATCTGATGGTCAAGCAAGCTCTTCCCTGGTTGGTGTGGCTATGCAAATTGAGGAGCGTAAGGATGTAGCTCCCATGGTTCTGGCTGAAACTTTGATGGGTCTGGATGGGGTTCATGCCGGTAGGACCGACGTCTTCGAAGGTAGTCCGCTGCTCCTACAGGTAGGCTTCTCACTCAGCTCTCCTTTTTCTGGCTTTTCGCTCGTTCTCATTTTACCTCAGCGCTCAGTTCAAAGCTGTCTAAGGCTTCTTACTTGTTTTCTCTCTTTCACACAGCTGTGGTTATGCGACAAGGCTAATCTGCTGGAGCCTGTGCCAAGAAACCGGGTTCATGAAACTCAAGGGTTCGTTATCAGGAATTTCAGGGAGGTTTTTGATGATGTGGGAGGTTGGACTCGGGTTCTTTCCCAGCTCACAGAAGAGGTGATCTCTTGGCGTTTGACTTGGATTGACCTTCCTGACATGGCTATTAGCAACATGGGGCGTCAGCGAGTGATTCTGGCAGGTCTGACCCGATGGACCTTCTATATTCCAAACCGCATCCTCCGTCAACTTGGAGCTCGTCAAGTACTGCCGCCTGCGGGTCCTGAGGATTTTGTCATACCGAATTTCAATGTTGTCACCTTCAGGGCTTACCAGATCAATTGGAGGGAGCGCACGACCATTCCAAGAGACCTATATCCCAGTGTTCTTCTTCCGGCACGCTATAAGAGATGGTTGACAAGAGACATTGAAGCAAGAGATAATGGAAACTAAGACAGACTTTAGACTTGATCTTAATGTGCCTGAAATAAGTTGTGCACCCAGTGCTATGGATGTTTTTATTTCTTTTGTTTGAAAGTTTCATGCTCGGCCATGTAATCGAAGAAGCTTTGTTTGAATAAAACTTTGAGTTTTGAGAATTTTCCGCTCTTGATTCTTACTGGTTCTGCCTGCGAAATGTGTATGAGGACTTGGAATCAACTTGAAAGATTGTGACCGAACCTCGGGATGAGGCTACCTACGTATCCCTTGTAGAAAGGAATCAGGTCATGACGTAGTTCAGGACTACAATTGTTTTGGTTAGGGTTCGCTCGGGTATTTACACTTCCCTTTTGCGCTCTGAATTTTGCCTAGTACCGCCTTTTCAGGTTTTTGGTCTAGCGAGCCTTTGATTGTTTTTGGCCTTATCTTTTACCTAAGCCGCCCTTTCGGGTTTTCGACCTAGCAGGCTTTTGCTCTAATTTTTGCCTGGAACTGCCCACCCTTGCGGTTTTCAGTCCAGCGAGCTTCTCTCAGGGGTAATATTTCTTGAGTTGATCCAGGTTGACCAAAGTAGAAAACTCGTTGCCGTCAAGATCGATGAGTTGTGTTGCACCTCCGGACAAGATCTTCTTGATAATGTAGGGCCCGGCCCATTTTGGTCGAAATTTCCCGCGTGGATCGAACACTGGAGCTCGAATCTCCTTCAAAACCATGTCGCCTTCCTGTAAATCTTTGGACTTCACCTTCTTGTTAAAAGCACGGGCTATTCGGCGTTGATATCCCTAAACATGATATAAAGCTTTAAGCTGCCTTTCATCGAATAGCATGAGCTCTTCAAACCTTGCGTTTTGCCATTCTGCTTCATCAATTCTTGACTCCGCCATGATCCTTAAAGACGGGATTTCGAGTTCGATGGGAAGAACAGCCTCCATGCCGTAAACCAAAGAGTAGGGTGTTGCCCCTGTCGGAGTTCGAATGGACGTCCGGTATCCCCACAATGCCAAAGGCAGTTGTTCGTGCCAATCTCGCGCAGACTCGATGGTCCTCTCTAGTATAGACTTGATGGTTTTGTTGGCCGCTTCCACAGCTCCATTGGTTTGCGGTCGATAAACAGTTGACTTATGAACCTGAATCCCGAATTCTTCAAGAGTCTCCGCCGCTCTCCCCTTAAAATGAACCCCGTTATCTGACACGAAAGTCTGAGGGACCCCGTATCTGTAGATGACGTTCTGCTTGATGAAATGAGCAACCTGGACCGCTGTGAGGGTCGTGTAGGAAGCAGCTTCCACCCACTTGGTAAAGTAATCAATTGCAACTAGGATGAACTTGTTCCCATTTGACGCTGCTGGCGTGATTCTGCAAATGACATCAATGCCTCAGACGGAAAAGGGTCGAGGTGCCAGCCATTATTTGCCTTAACTTTTGCCTAGGCTGCCCTTTCGGGTTTTCAACCTAGCAGGCTCCCTTTTTTTTTTTTATTATTTATTTATTTTTTATTGGCACGATTTTTGTGACCCATTGGGGATACTCAGTTAATGACCTCGCGTCCTTCTGCCGCTGAATTTTCTTCTTGATTTTCAACACCCAGCCAGGCCTTGTCTTCCTCAACTTCTGCTTGACAGGTTTTGCATCTGGATACAGCGGGATTCGATGCTCCACAATTTCTGGATTAATTCCGGGCATGTCCGCGTGAGACCATGCAAAAACATCTTGAAATTCCTTCAGAAGATCTGAGTGAGCTTTAAATTCCTCTGGAGATAGCCCAGAACCAATTTGAACCATTCGCGGATCACTCTCTCCTCTCAGATTTATTGAAATTACTTCTTCTTTTAGAGGCTGAGCATGCCTTTCATTTTCTCGTTCGATTAGGGATTGGAGTTCTTTTGGAATTTCTTCCTCAAACTCAATCCCATCATCGTCCGGGTTAACACAATTTATTTCAGACACAGCAAGATAAGCAAAGTCAACTTCATTCATTGCAAAAGAGGTGGCCCCAGGGGCGTGATACATGAGAGTGGACTCAAATTCAAATGAAAAATGATGACGCGGAGGACTGACAGACACATGCATTGACTCAGAAGTGGACCCGAACTCAGTGCTAAACTCAGACTCAATGCTAGATTCTGACTTAGACTCAAATTCAGTGCCAATGTAAACAATTTTAGGTAGAAAAGTGCAGTTTTTATAAATTCCGTTGGCATCCACAATGAGTGAGGTCACATCTCCAAGGGCTTCTTGGCTTAGCATCATCAGCTCCATGTCTCCAACAGGTTCCAAACCAATTGTTATGGCAGCAGCCCCGTCCTCGACCGTACCTATTGGACTTCGATCCCCAAATAGTGATATCAGATTCCCTGAGTCAAAAACCCTGAGAGTGAGAACTGCCCCAAGCAGTAGCAAAAGAGAATCTTCCGAGAGTGACATCATCCATAGCCCACTTCTTGTTTTCAGTGACATCCACCCATCTAGGCTTTTGTGCTTTGGTACTTTTAAGGAAGCAAATTCTGAGATCCTCTGGCATCAGGACAGTTGGTTTTGGCTCGGTGGCTGGTATGCTGTATTTGAGAGAGACTGGATTAACTTGGATATTGGGCTTGTGTTCAGGCATGGGACTGGAAGCAGTGTTTGGTATTTTGGGAGATAGCGGAAAGGTGATGGTTTTGTTGTCAATGAGATTCTGAATTCTGTGACGAAGACGATGGCATTCATCAGTATCATGGTCGGGCATTTGGTGGAATGCACAGAAGGCTTTGGGGTTATGGTAAGATGGAAGCTTCTGAGGAAAAGGAGTTGGAAAGAGCGGTTTGATACGGTCGGTTTTGAGGAGCTTTTCATAAATCGAGGACAGAGGCTCAGAGAATTGGGAAAAAGCTCTTTTGGAGTTTGTGGAGCTGTCATGTTGGTGTATTTCCAGATTTTCGATACCGGGGATAGCTTCAAAGCTCATGAGATTGGATTCTTTCAATTCAGAAATTTTTGCCAAAGCTGCGGCCATTTCCGGGCTCTTTTTAGGTCGTTGGGGGGTTTTTTTGGATTGGTGGAAGATGGTTACAGATGTCTTGTACCACGATTGTGAGCTGGGTAATCTGTTTATCCATGTCACTCAAGGTCTTCTTGAGCTCCTTGATCTCAACCTGAACTTCCATGTTTGTTGCTTCGTGAGGTGTCGACATAGCCGAAGGACCTGCTGAACCTGATCGTACTGTTTTTGACTCAGTTTGAACCAATCGCTGTTTGGGAGTTCTAGTCCAACTAGGTACAGTACTCTTCTCACCTTCTCAATGATTAAAAACTCCTTCTTATGGAAACAGAATGAATTAGTGACCAGTGCAAAAAAAAATGCAATGTGCATGCTTCTTCTTTTTTTTTTTTTGAAAAAAGAGTTTATGTGTAAATGGAAAAATGATGCATGATGCAATATGCAATATCTACACCACAGTCCTAGAAAGGATTGCCCCAATTTTCAGTGCTTTGTTGAATATATTCAAATCCCCATTTTATATGAAAGAATTTTGCAAAACAAGGGCCGAACCTTTTTAGGGGTTGCCTACGTATCCCCATTTCGGAGGAATCAAGCCGCGACGTAGTTCGGGACTACAACTAGCTCAACATAACTGAAGTATAAAAATGAGATTTTTGTTTATTGGAAGGAAGAGAACCAGTTGCAGCATTTATTTTGGGAAGAGGATTTTGTATATTCAACAGAGTATTTGATTATTGGGATAATCTTTCTTATTACTGTGGAGGAGAAGTGACAACCTAGGGTAAAAGCTACCATGTATGCGCATGCAAGACAGGTAAACGACAAGTGGTTAAACAGTTAATCAAGACCATAACACATAATCTTAACCTGTGGGCTCCTGTCCTGGGTTGGAAGGTTCTAGGTTAACTACATGCAAAGGTCGGTTTTGGTTTAGGGGGTTCCCCGGACTAGAGCCAATATTTGCCTCCCAGTGCCAAGTGTACTGCATGGCAAAGGTCGAGCGGCAGGCTGACTCATCATGGTCCAGGGTTGCTGAGCATCCGGGGATGTCCTAACACCAGTGAACTGGGTAGGGTAACCAAGACGCAGCAGCGGGGTTTATCCAACATCGATGCAAGTGATGCAAAAGTTCAGCAATAAAATTGTTTTCAAAAATCTCACAAATATTTTTCAAGCTTGGCTCGTTTTTTAAATTAATCAAAATTTTGAAATTCTACTCATGCGAACAACCGAGAAAGCTCCAGTCCAGACTGATCGGGCTTTCACCCTGACATCAATCCTTTCTAGTACAGCGTGAAGCACGTACTTGGTGTCAAGCCTTCGAATGGTCATTTTACAAGTGTAAAATTTCAAAATAAAGATTAACTTAAAATATCGTAATCCCCAGCAGAGTCGCCATTTTGTGGACGGTCGGCCTCCACGCGCTCGGAAATGGTTTTTCGAAACGGTTCGAAAAACAAAAGATTTTAGAGTCGCCACCCGGGTTTTGGGAAAGTAGTTTGGGACCCGAGAAACCAATTCGAAAATGATGATTTGAGAGAATGACTTACAAAACCAATTGAAAACCAGAGATTCGTTTTGGATCCGGGAGCCAGGTTACGAACAAGGAAGGGTTTTAATGCACCCCGTTCGCCCGATTAAAAATCGGTCTTTACTAAACATTTGTGGGATTTTATTAGAAAACAATTTTATTGCTGAACATTAACAGATAATCATTTAAATTAAACACAGCATATGATAATAACGAGAAAAACAAATGACTAGTATGTAATTGACAGAAATCAAACGAAAATCCAAACTTCAAACTGTTCCTGCAAGGGGAATGTTCAAATTTCACATTTTATCTGAAAAGTGTGCCGTGCGGCACACAAAGTGTACCGTGCGGTACAGAAAGTGTGCCGTGCGGCACAGTTGGCCAGATTTCCAAAAGTGTACCATACAGCACTCCAACTGTGCCGTGCGACACATGGGGAGTGCCGTGCGGCATTATTTCCTTCGCAAACAGTTCAAACTTTGGTTTTTCGATATGATTGAATATAGGCACATACAAGATATGAAATGCATTCGAAATGAACTACTTTAAAGGGAGAAAGCAGTGTATTGAGTATGGGATGTCCCTCCTCGTTGAATCGCTCCATACGAGGCGATGTTTTCACCGTACGACGTGACCGGGAGGTGTGAAATGAAACTGGACTTGCTGTAATTTGGGCATACCAAGCATGGAAATGATACAAGGAATCATTCCACCCTTGGTACCCCTCCCCTCAGGGTACCAAATTCAAGGAATTTGGCGAAACGGGTTTATACCTTCGGTTTCGAATTCTCGGATTGAGCGTCGGATTGAACTTCCGAATGCTGCTTGAACCTTCTCTGGACCTCACTTTCACTCTAGTATAGTGGTAAGAGGGATTGAAGGCTTAAACTTTGGTCAATTTGGAATGGTTAACTCACGGCTTTGGAGCCAAAAACAGGGGATGGGTCTCTGCTTTGAGTTTTGGTTTTGGCAGAGAGAGTAATGCTGATTTCTGTATAGTAAAGGTGATGGCTAAAAAAAAGCTTAGCAATGGAAAATGGTATTCAAGGATGGAATTTCGTGGTCTTTTCTTATACAGAAATCGTATGGGGTCCGGGGGTCTGGGGATCTTTTTCCCATTGGGTTCGAACGGTTTATATAGAGGGTGAGGGAGCCGAATGTAGTCTCCAACCTCTTCTTGATTCTTGCTCATGGAGACAATGGCATGGGGAGTAGCATATTCCTTTCGGCCATGATCTTCCCTTTCGGCCACGACCAGCAGGGCGGGGGAACCAATCTCGTCAACGTTTTTGGCTTGCTGGGAACTCGCGAAAACTGGGAACCCGTAAACAGTACCGTACGGTACACAAACTGTGCCGTGCGGCACAACTTGTGTACCGTGCGGCACAACTGGTCGTCAAAATTCAACAATCTGCTGTACGTGACTCTGGCTGTCCCGTGCGTTGAGAGATGAGTACCGTGCGGTACTGTTGACTGAGTTGACTTGGAGAATTTCAATCCGAGAGTTCCTCCGGGTGTTTCCGTTCATCATTGGGGATTTAAAATGTACGTGAACGCTCATTTTGGGGTGTCTACAGTTTCCAGTGGTGATCTCCTCCTCCCTGGAGGCAGATCAATAGGCTAAATTACTTGCCCTGCTGAGAGAGCATATAGGGGCAATTGGCTGGATGATAGCTAATTTACAGGGTATTAGTCCTACGGTGTGTACACACCGCATTTTTCTGGATGAGGATGTGAAGCCTTCTAGGCAACCTCAGCGCCGTCTGAACCCCAATATGAAGGAGGTGGTCCGGACGGAGGTGCTTAAACTGTTAGATGCCGGTATCAGTTACCCGATTGCCCATAGTGAGTGGGTAAGTCCCGTTCAGGTTGTGCCTAAGAAGGTAGGAGTGACTGTTGTGAGGAATGAGGAGGGAGAGTTAGTGCCAACTCGTGTGCAGACCGAGTGGCGTGCTTGCATTGACTACCGGAAGCTCAACGCGAGCACCGGAAGGATCATTTTCCCCTGCCATTCATTGACCAAATTTTGGAGAGAGTTGCGGGCAGAGCGTTCTATTGTTTCCTGGATGGATACTCTGGTTACAATCAAATTGAGGTAGCCATGGAGGACCAGGAAAAGACCACATTCACGTGCCCATATGGTACTTTTGCCTACTGTCGCATGCCTTTTGGATTGTGTAATGCTCCCGACACCTTTTCAAGGTATATGATGGGAATTTTCAGCAACATGGTAGAGAAGATTGTGGAGGTATTCATAGATGACTTTTCAATTTTTGGGGATTCGTTCGACGGATGTCTCGAGAACTTAGGAAAAGTCTTGACTAGGTGCGAAGAGAAGCGCCTTGTGCAGAATTGGGAGAAGTGCCACTTCATGGTGACCCAAGGAATTGTTTTGGGACATATTGTCTCATCCAAGGGTATTGAGGTGGACAAGGCTAAGATAGACTTAATTGCGAATCTTCCCACTCCAAAAACTGTAAAGGATGTCCGGTCTTTTCTAGGTCACGCCGGTTTCTACCGGCGATTCATTAAGGATTTCAGCGCGATCTCCCGACCATTGTGTCAGTTGTTAGCGAAAGACACACCCTTTGTGTGGTCCGACGCTTGTGAGGGGGCCTTTCAGAAGTTGAAGCGGAGTCTCACAACTCCGCCAATCGTTCAGTCCCCAGATTGGAGTTTGCCTTTTGAGTTGATGTGTGACGCATCCGACTATGCAATCGGAGCGATTTTAGGTCAGAGGCGAGGGAAAGATCCCTATGTTATTTATTATGCGAGCAAGACGCTGAATGAGGCACAACTTAACTACACCACCACTGAGAAGGAATTGTTAGCGGTGGTGTTTGCCTTAGATAAGTTCCGGTCCTACTTGGTGGGTTCGCAGATTGTGGTGTATACCGATCATGCGGCCTTGAGGTATTTGATGACCAAGCAGGATGCGAAGGCTCGTCTTATCTGGTGGATTCTTTTGCTGCAAGAATTTCACCTCATCATTAAGGATAAGAAAGGGGTAGAGAATGTAGTGGCTGATCATCTGTTTCGTTTGGAGTTTGAGGACCCCACCTCTCATCTCCCTATTGCGGATACTTTCCCTGACGAGCAGTTGTTCGCTGCTAATACATGCCCGTGGTTTGCGGATATCGCCAATTATTTGGTGACTGGGCAGATTCCACCCCATTAGACTACTCCTGAAAAGCATCGATTCTTAAGAGAGGTCCGGCAGTATATTTTTGATGATCCATATGTGTTTAAGTATTGCGCGGACCAGATAGTGCGCCGTTGTGTCCCCGAGGTTGATCAGAGGGGAATTTTAGAGTTTTGTCATTCGGAGGCATGTGGAGGACATTTTTCCGCCAAGAAAACCACCGCCAAGGTTTTACAGTGTGGCTTCTTTTGGCCAAGTTTATTTAAGGATGCATATGTTTTCTGTAAGTCTTGTGACCGGTGTCAAAAGTTAGGTAAAGTGGGCCCACGAAATATGATGCCCCTCCACAATATTTATGTGTTAGAGGTCTTTGATTGTTGGAGCATTGATTTCATGGGCCCATTTCCGGTGTCACATGGTTTTGAGTACATCCTCCTGGCGGTGGATTATGTGTCAAAGTGGGTAGAGGCGATTCCCACTAGGACCAGTGATTCAAAGGTGGTGCTTGAGTTTTTGAAAAGTAATGTTTTATCGCGATTTGGCATGCCACGTGCCATTATCTCTGATCAGGGCACCCACTTTTATAATCGGTCCTTTGAGGCGTTGATGAGGAAGGATGGCATCTCTCACAAGGTGTCTACGGCCTATCACCCTCAGACCAATGGCCAGGCTGAGCTGGCCAATCGAGAAATTAAGGGGATCTTGGAAAAAACGGTAAACCCGAGTAGGAAGGATTGGCCCCTGCGGCTGATTGATGCGTTGTGGGCCTACCGCACTGCCTACAAGACCGTGTTGGGTGCTTCACCTTATCGGCTTGTTTACGGTAAGGCTTGTCACCTGCCCGTGGAGATGGAGTATAAGGCCCATTGGGCCATTCAGACGGTGAACGCAAGTTTGCCAGAGGCAGGTGCCCATAGGAAGCTCCAACTGTGTGAGCTTGAGGAAATTAGGAATGATGCGTATGAAAGTACTAGCATTTACAAAGCTAAGGTTAAGGCGTACCATGATAGGAATATCCAGCGCAAAACCTTTAGTGTTGGGCAGAAAGTTTTACTGTATAATTCGCGCATTCACTTATTTCCTGGAAAGTTGAGGTCTCGCTGGGATGGGCCGTATATAGTCCATAAGGTTTACTCGAACGGTTCGATAGATGTCTGCGATCCTAAGGATAATCATTGTTTCAAAGTTAATGGGCAGCGTCTTAAACCATTTTTAGACATAATAGATGTAGGTGAACCTGAGGAGGACTTAGTTGATCCAGTTTACTCGGATACTTCCGTTGTTTAGCCGTTGGGCTATGTTTGTACGGGTAGCTCATGCGTACCATGCTCTTCATCGAGTGTGGACCCGACTCCTCGAAATAGGGGTACCCATCATTGACTTGGGTATTTATTGCTTCGCACGCCGCTATTTAAATAAGGATCGTGTGCCCAGCTCCGGTTAGTAAGGGCGATTTGTGTATTTTCATGTCTGTTCTTCATTTTCGTAACCTAAAAAAAAAATGAACCCTGTGGTCCGGTATAGCCACCTAATTTCTAGCCTTAAATTTGTGTATCTGGGTTTCTAACAATCTTATTGTCATGCCTCGGATAGTCATAAAAGACGATTGGCTCTGATTTCTTTAAGGAAAAACCTTGAGTGATTTAACCTGTTGAGTCATGACTTACCCGGGATTGTTATGATGACCTTTCTCTACACAAATTTAAGTGAGAAAATTAGGGAGAAAAGTAGTACCCGTGCCTTTCACGTGACGAAAGTGGTGGTGTCTTTTCTTTTTCTTTTATTGCTCTTTTGTATTCTCTGTGTATGCCCGGACACCACGTGCCGGGCTGGACTGATTTTTTTTGCAGGATGCACGGTCAGAGTACCTGAAATTCCTCGTACATAGGCCGAGGTCATGGTAGTTGGCTGCCACCCAGAGGTCCAGTTCTTCCCCTTGTTATTTCATTTTGTCTGTCTCCATGCTCTGGGGACATAGCATGCTTCTAGTTGGGGGGAGGGTGTACTTTGTACATACTTGCATTGCGTTGCTAGGAAGGTTTTTGGGGATACGAGTGTTATGCATCTTGTAAATATCATCGAGCAAATGAGATATAGCTAATTCAGTATGCCTGTTTAACTTGAGTTCATGCATATATTTGGCTATCTAATTTAACATAATGCACTGTAAAGCATATGAATAAGTGTCCCCACATTGATAATAGCGTATTCCGAATAACATTCCCATGTTCTTTGTATTCCTTTCTGCAATCGCATAAAATAGTAGGCTTTTGTTTTGCAAGTAAGAGACCAGTTATTTTACATGCATTTGTGAGAGTGGATAACGTGCATAGGGGATGAAACAAGACAATTTTTGCATGATTAAACCACATACGAGTTCCCTTGACCCATCTTAAACCAGTCTGAGTCAGTTGCTGTGTCTAACTTAGGAAACCGGTGTTGGGATGGATTGAAGTTTGGTGGGAAGTTAAGCTCCGTGCGCCATGAGTGCCGTACTGCTGTGGGAAAAATTTGTGAAGCAATATGTTTTTGAGGGAGTAACGCTTGAAGGAGTCTGATTGGGTGTCATGTTTTGGAAACCAAAATTTGTAAACCGGAAGCCTTAACCTCAGCCCAATAGTTTACATTAAAAAAAAAAAAAAAAACCTTGTCGGTATCGATACAGTAAAAGTTCTATATCGATACCGTGTACCCATGACCAGAACAGAAGCTATGGGTATCGATACAGGTAAACCCTTGTATCGATACCAAGACCCTTATAACGCAAATTAAAAGATTTCGGCCGGTCATCTTCTTCATTCCCCACCTTCTTCCCCAACCTTCTCTCTCTCTCTCTCTAACCCAAACCCACGAAAACCTCCATAGCCACCCCCTCCAAACCTCTAAAACTCCACCAAATCTCACCCAAATTCCACCAAACTTCACCAAAACACTCCTTTTCTTCATCTCTACCACATATAACTCTCAAATCCCTTCTGAAATCCCTATTTCTCCAAATCCGAAACCCTAAATTCCCAAACCAACTTCCAAACATGGCACCTAAGAAGCCTACCGCTAGTGCTAAGGGTAAAGGTGCGGCTTCCTCTAGTGCTCTTCCAGAGCAAGAAGAAGGGGGAAGCCCTCCTCAGGGCCGGGGTAGAAGGAGGACTCGGGATCAGATTACCCGGGATGAACAGGAAGCATGGGAGGGTTCCATTCAAGAGAGGGGCGTCAAGAATGAGTGCCACATTATCCGGGAGGGGTTCCCTGCGAATCACGTCACCATACAAGCCATTGTGGAGCAAGGTATGTCTTTTTGGTTTGAGCCAAACCCCGGGTATAACTTAGAACTCGTTAAGGAATTCTATAAACACTTTCAAGTACCAGAGTCCGGGACTACATTTAGTTCCGGGACTCAGATCACCTCGCGAGTGGCTAGGTTACCCATTGTGGTCACCCACGATATTATTGCTGCAAGCTTGCACTATGGAGGCCGACTGAGCCTACTAACTTCCCTTGCCCCACTGAGGATTTTGTCCCAAACAGGGTGGCTGGTATTTGTATGAGAACCGTAGAGAGGCCCGTATTCCTCACCGGCCGGGCAAGTTCAAGCCGGCATTTCGGTTTTTGAACCAGGTAGTGTGTTATAACCTGGACCCGAGGGCGACTGAGAATAAACCTTCTGAAAATACTGGGAATTTAATGACAGCTTTCATGGAGTCGGACACTATTTGTGACTGGGCACTGTTTATCTATTCTAAGATTATTGACTTTCGAGATGCCTCAACACAGACGAGACTGCCGTTTCCTTGTCTGATTACGGCCATTGCTAGAGGGTCCGGGTTGGTAGGGGCTAAATGGTTCAAGAACAATCCACTGAGTCCTGGGCCGATTGACAGCACTATTCTCACGAAAAGCATAGCCCAGTCTCGTGGTGTTAGAGGTGGAGCCTTTTTGACTACCGAACCTCCTCCCAGCGCCCCTACTACTTCTTGGCTGCGGAAGATCTTTTGCCAGGGTGTTGCTACCATCCGGAGTCAGTAGAAGGTCAAGAGGGAGGTGCGACAGATTGCAAGAACTCAGCAGCAAATGGATCACAAGCAGGCGTGGATGGCGGGGCGAATTGAGGGTTCGACATCGGCTCCATATGCCCCTCTGCAGTTGCCCAAGTTGGAGGTCAGTGATGACTTTGCTGATGATGATGGCGGGGATGAGTTGGATTGAGCTAAGGCACTTGTGTTGCATGGAGCTGGCTTGGGGGTAGATGGTGATGATGGTTGGAGGTGTCATTTCATGTTAGTATTTGTTATTTTATGTGGAACTTTTGTCTGTCTTTCATTTGGTTTGTAATATAACTGTTATGGGTGATGGGTTTTCTTTTGTGGACTTGGTTTGGTTGGCGCCGATGGGCGCATTGACAGGTAGTTAGACATGACAGGTGCGGCCAGTTAGGGTAGTTAACCATGCGCTTCTATAGGCCGTCACCTGATTTTGCAGTTCCCTTTTTGTTCTAACCACGGTCATATAATCCAAAAAGTCCTTAGTAGATCTTGTGCACGTGTTTGATCTCTCACTTACGCATGATTAATGATGATGTTGTTTATTTTGTGGAATCATATTTGGACAGATTGTGCGGTTATTTCTTGCTGAGCGTTAACTTTGATTGGCACGTGGAAACCAGTTGTTCGGTTCCACGCGGCTCGCCAAGCGCTTATATGGGATGTATAGTGTTCTAGTGAGTAGTGTAACGCGGTTGTCGGTGTAGGGGTATTTATTCTTACATGTGGAGCGATGCTAACCATGTTCAATTTTCTGTCAAGGCATGCATGCATTTGAGTTACGGACATATTAAGAGGCAAATATCTATCGCCATGATCAAGTATTTTTACAGGTGGCATAACCCCCGTATCCCCGTTGGTGTGTTCTAATTTCTTTTCATTAGTTGCATTTCGTTCGTTCCTAGGGACTAACAACGCTCAAGTTGGGGGGTGTGATAGGCGCGCAATGTCACAGATATAAGCGCCTAAGTAGGGCGAATTAGCGCATTAGAGGCGCGATTTATTCCATTTTCCACTTGATGTGGTGTTATCTTTTGTGTGGTATTGTTATGCTTGATTTGTAGGAAACAGGCCGGAGGAGCACGTAAAGTGGACACAAGACATCGGGCATGTTGGGAGCCGGCGGGACCCAAGTAAGGACGAGCAAGAAGGCTGAAAGTCAATTTGAAGGGTTCGGTATCGATACAGGTTAAGCCCTGTATCGATACCTAGGCGTCAACAAGCGAACAGAACCTATGGGTATCGATACAGAAATTCACCTGTATCGATACCTAGAGCCCTAAAAACAGCCGGTGATTTTGCCACGTGTTTTGACTTCGGGAAAGGGATAAATACCTCGTTTTTGGGATGAATTAGGATTCTGAATTTTGTTTTTCTTTCTTCCATTGAGCAGCCGATTATTTTTTGGAGAGATTCTACTTTCCGGAGAGCTATTGATGGGAGTTTTGAAGTTTTGTTTCGAGATTCACATATTGTTTCCGGTAACTTCTTTCTAGTTTACATTAATCTCAGTTTACGGAAGTTTTTGCATGATTTGTTCGTGAATCTTTTGTTTTAATCCATATTCGAGTATAATAACATGCTTTATTTCAGAATCTTGTCATTCGTTCAACCTAATATGAGTGGGTAGTCGCATAGGTATGGTCGCGGGGTGATTAACACGCCGTGGCCAGGGTTGGGTATGATCCTGCTCCTATTTTCAAAACTAATAACGGGAAAAGCAATTTTAGGTTAGTAAAGAACTTCCGTCGGACGAATCCGGGCATTGTCGAAGCACATGTAACGCGGGGAACGGGGGACCAAAACTTGTTCTTCGTTGTACATGGGTAAACGGCAACCACGAGGATTCGCATCCTTCGGGGTGTCTTTTTCTCTCTAAAACCAAATGTTTTCTTTAGAACACTGAAAGGAGCAGATATGTCCGGGCCTAGTCACCAGTGTTAGGATCCCTACGACCGTACTTTCTTTTAATTGATTTAAGAAGAACCAAATTTTCTTTAGTTTAGCTAATTTCTCCATCACATTGCAAGGGCTGGTTACCTAAGAGCCGTGTTAAACTTTACAACCCGATTTTTCTTAGTAAGCACTCTCCACCTTCTCTGTGGATTCGATTCTGGTCTTACTGGGTATTGTGATACACCGGTCTCAGCCCTACGCTTGGGGCAACCCATTAATTTAGGTCTAGGATTTGGTCAAGCATCAAGCAAATAAAATGCATAAAATGATGATAATAAACCGTAAAAATGCGACAATTGTATGCAATAATCATGCAAATAAAATGCATAAAATGATGATAATAAACAGTAAAAATGCGACAATTGTATGCAATAATCAAGCAAATAAAATGCATTAAATGTTGTTAGTAAACAGTAAAAATGGGACAAAATATTTGCAAAGAATAATAATATTTTGCAGAATATTTTTTATTGAAATTGTATGCAATAATCAAGCAAATGAAATGTATAAAATTATGATAATAAACCGTAAAAATTCGACAATTGTATGCAATAAACAAGCAAATAAAATACATAAAATGATGATAATAAACAGTAAAAATGAGAAAATATTTGCAAATAAGAATAATATTTTGCAGAATATTTTGTAATGAAATTGTATGCTATAATCAGGCAAATAAAATGTATAAAATGATGACAATAAACCTGTAGACACCCCAATTTGAACCCACGAAAATCCTTGGCATCCCCGATGATGAAAATGCCTGATAAGAGCACGCGAGGCTTGATTGTGAACTTGGAAACCCCTCCTAAACCTCTTCAAAATAAACCCAAGCCTACACCACCTTCTAGTACATTCAAAACCCTCTTTTTTGATATATAATACGTCCTAATCCATTTTGAAATAAGGGAGATGTGCACGTTTTACCAAAACGATTCATTTTTTCGACCTTCTGAGGGTAAAATGGTCACATATTTTGATGTACAAATTATATTGGGTTCAAACCACTTGGGTTAGAAAGTAGACTCGACAAGCTTTCCAACGCTTCAAACCATACGCAAAACGGAGTTCGGTAGCACCCGAAATGGCCCTGCAAAGTTTGGAATTTTGTGCTATATCCAAGTCCAGGCGCCTGGATTGGATGATTCCAGGCGCCCACATTGAATCCAGGCACCTAGATTTGATCAATATGGGTGCCTGGACTCACTCCAGATACTTGGTCCCCAAGGTGAACTGAGTGGGGAGGAGCGTCTTGGAGGATTTTTTGAGGATTTTCTGTAGGAATTTTCAGAGAGAGAGTGGAGGGAAAATAGGGAGAGTCTAGGTGCACCCCTAAGCCATCCTAAGGGTCCATTTTGGACCTTTCATGCCTATATAAAGCCCCTCCCCTCCTCCAATTCAAGAGAGATCAACTCCCCACCTCTATCTTACTGTTATGCTGCTGGATTCATTCCAGAAACCCCCCATTCCAGTCCAAGCTTCTCAAATCCTCTCTATTTCAACCCCAAAAATCACCTTTTTGCCCCCAGTAATCCATCATCCACTCACTCCCATCAACCAAACTCCATCAAAGCACTCATAAACCACCCTTTGTTGCTCTGTAAACTCAAAATCAGCAGCTACACTTCCATAAAACCCACTCAAAAACCCATTTCAAGTTCATTGATCAAGCCAAAAAGGTAGATTTTTCTACCAAAGTGCTCAAATAGGGTCCTGAGGGATACCACCCACCCTTGTCTAGTTCACAATACTAGATTGAGGCCTTGGGAGGGTTGAAGTTATATCAAAAGAGCTCAAAACACACGCACCCACATCATACTCCAGGCACCTGGATTTGATCCTTCTGGGCGCCTACGCCGTGTCCAGGCGCCTGGATTAGGTCATTATGGGCGCCTAAACTGACCCCAGGCGCCCGGACTTGCTTGATACAAGTGTTTTGTTAGCAATCCGGGTGCTCTCGTGTGTTGTTTGCAGATCAATTTTGGGAGATTCCAATGTTAATTAGACACATTCTGAGTTGTTTAGCATATTTTATGTCATCGCATCACTATGCATTCATGACATTTTTGCATCTTCATCATCCACACTTGTCACATAATGCATGCACCTACATGCATCACTTTGATTCCATAAATGCATTTATGTGTCTTTGTATACTTTCGTGATCAAAGTCTATTCAAATGGTATTTTCAAAATCCCTTAAACATTTAGTAGAGACCGGTGGTTTTACCAGGCGCGAGGGGTGCTTTAAATTCCTTCCCCTCACGTAACCTAGCTCCCGGACCCGAGAAATCTCATTTGGCGAGACCAGTAAAACATGTTCCATATCAAGGGCAAAAGAGTCATTTTTCAATTGGTTTCTCGGGTAAGATCCTCAAACTCGGGTGGCGACTCCATTCAATCAATCAAAACCGCTTTCCAAATCAAATCGATTTCCGTGGACATACTCCGCGGGGTGTTCAAAAAACCGTAAAAATGCGACAATTGTATGCAATAATCAAGCAAATAAAATGCATGAAATGATGATAATAAAAAGCAAAAATGCGGCAAAATAATTTTAAATCGAAATTAATTAACAAAATATTTTTTAATGAAATTGTATGCAATAATCAAGCAAACGAAATACATAAAATGATGATAATAAGAAGTAAAAATGCGACAAAATAATTTTAAATCGGAATCAACAAAATTAACTTTCAATTGCAAACAATAATAATATTTTGCAGAATATTTTTTAATGGAATTGTTGGCAAGAATCAAGCAAATAAAATGCATAAAATGATGATAATAAACAGTAAAAATGCGGCAAAATAATTTTAAATCGAAATTAACAAAATTAATTTTGAATTGCAAAGAATAACAATTTTTTGCAGAATATTTTTTAATGAAATTGTATGCAATAATCAAGCAAATAAAATGCATAAAATGATGATAATAAACGGTAAAAATGCGACAATTGTAGGCAATAATCAAGCAAATAAAATGCATAAAATGTTGTTAATAAACAGAAAAAATGCGACAAAATATTTGCAAAAAATAATAATATTTTGCAGAATATTTTTTAATGAAATTGAATGCAATATTCAGGAAAATAAACTGCTTAAAATGATGATAATAAATAGTAAAATGCGACAAAATATTTTTAAATCGAAATCACCAAAATTAATTTTGAATTGCAAGGAATAATAATATTTTGCATAATATTTTTAAATGAAATTGTACGCAACAATCAAACAAAAAAAATACAAAAAATGATAATAATAAACAGTCAAAATGCGACAAAATATTTTTAAATCGAAATCACCAAAATTAATTTTGAATTGCAAAGAAAAATAATATATTGCATAATATTTTTTAATGAAATTATATGCAATAATCAAGCAAATAAAATACATAAAATAATGATAATAAACAGTAAAAATGTGACAAAATAATTTTAAATTGAAATCAACAAAATTAATTTTCAATTGTAAAGAAGAAGAATATTTTGCAGAATATTTTTTAATGAAATTGTTGGCAATAATCAAGCAAATAAAATGCATAAAATGATGATAATAAACAGGAAAAATGCGACAATTGTATGCAATAATCAAGCAAAAAAAATGCAAAAAATGATGATAACAAACAGTAAAAATGCGACAATTGTATGCAATAATCAAGCAAATAAAATGATGTTAATAAACAGTAAAAATGTGACAATTGTATGCAATAATCAAACAAATAAAATACGTGAAATGTTGTTAATAAACAGTAAAAATGCGACAAAATATTTGCAAGGAATAATAATAATTTGCAGAATATTTTTTAATGAAATTGTATGCCATAATCAAGCAAATAAAATGCTTAAAATGATGATAAGAATCAGTAAAAATGCGAATTGTATGCAATAACCAAGCAAATAAAATGCATAAAATGTTGTTAATAAACAGTAAAAATGCGACAATATTTGCAAAGAATAATAATATTTTGCAGAATATTTTTTTAATGAAATTGTATGCCATAATGAAACAAATAAAATGCATAAAATGATGATAATAAACGGTAGAAATGCGACAATTGTATGCAATAATCAAGCAAATAAAATGCATAAAATGTTGTTAATAAACAGTAAAATGAGACAAAATATTTGCAAATAATAATAATATTTTGCAGAATTTTTTTTAATGAAATTGTATGCAATAATCAAGCAAATAAAATGCATAAAATGATGATAATAAACAGTAAAAATGCGGCAATTTTATGCAATAATCAAGCAAACAAAATGCATAAAATCATGTTAAGAAACAGTAAAAATGCGACAATTGTATATTTTATTCAAGCAAATAAAATACTTAAAATGATGATAATAAATAGTAAAATGCGACAAAATATTTTTAAATCGATATCACCAAAATTAATTTTGAATTGCAAAGAAGAATTATATTTTGCATAATATTTTTTAATGAAATTGTATGCAATAATCAAGCAAATAAAATACGTAAAATGATGATAATAAACAGTAAAAATGCGACAAAATAATTTTAAATTGAAATTAGCAAAATTAATTTTCAATTGTAAAGAAGAAGAATATTTTGCAGAATACTTTTTAATGAAATTGTTAGCAATAATCAAGCAAATAAAATGCAAAAGATGATGATAATAAACCGTAAAAATGCGACAATTGTATGCAATAATCAAGCGAATAAAATGCATAAAATGATGATAAGATACAGTAAAAATGCGACAATTGTCGGCAATAATCAAGCAAATAAAATGCAAAAAAATGTTGTTAATAAACAAAAAAAATGCGACAAAATATTTGCAATAAATAATAATATTTTGCAGAATATTTTTTAATGAAATTGAATGCACTATTCAAGCAAATAAACTGCTTAAAATGATGATAATAAATAGTAAAATGCGACAAAATATTTTTAAATCGAAATCACCAAAATTAATTTTGAATTGCAAGAAAAATAATATTTTGCATAATATTTTTAAATGAAATTGTATGCAATAATCAAACAAATAAAATACAAAAAATGATTATAATAAACAGTCAAAATGCGACAAAATATTTTTAAATCGAAATCACCAAAATTAATTTTGAATTGCAAAGAAAAATAATATATTGCATAATATTTTTTAATGAAATTGTATGCAATAATCAAGCAAATAAAATACATAAAATAATGATAATAAACAGTAAAAATGTGACAAAATAATTTTAAATTGAAACCAACAAAATTAATTTTCAATTGTAAAGAAGAAGAATATTTTGCAGAATATTTTTTAATGAAATTGTTGGCAATAATCAAGCAAATAAAATGCAAAAAATGATGATAATAAACCGTAAAAATGCGACAATTGTATGCAATAATCAAGCAAATAAAATGCATAAAATGATGATAATAAACAGGAAAAATGCGACAATTGTATGCAATAATCAAGCAAATAAAATGCCCAAAATGATGATAAGAAACAGTAAAAATGCGACATTTGTATACAATAATCAAGCAAATAAAATGATGTTAATAAACAGTAAAAATGCGACAATTGTATGCAATAATCAAACAAATAAAATGCTTTAAATGATGATAATAAACAGTAAAAATGCGAATTGTATGCAATAATCAAGCAAATAAAATGCATAAAATGTTGTTAATAAACAATAAAAATGCGATAAAATATTTGCAAAGAATAATAATATTTTGCAGAATATTTTTTAATGAAATTGTATGCCATAATCAAACAAATAAAATGCTTAAAATGATGATAATAAACAGCAAAAATGCGACAATTGTATGCAATAATAAAGCAAATAAAATGCATAAAATGTTGTTAATAAACAGTAAAAATGAGACAAAACATTTGCAAATAATAATAATATTTGGCAGAATATTTTTTAATGAAATTGTATGCAATAATCAAACAAATAAAATACGTAAAATGATGATAATAAACTGTAAAAATGCGAAAATTGTATGCAATAATCAAGCAAATAAATTGCATAAAATGATGTTAATAAATAGTAAAAATGCGACAATTGTATGCAATAATCAAGCAAATAAAATGCTTACAATGTTGTTAATAAACAGTAAAAATGCGACAAAATATTTGCAAATAATAATAATATTTTGCAGAATATTTTATAATGAAATTGTATGCAATAATCAAGCAAATAAAATGAATAAAATGATGATAATAAACAGTAAAAATGCGACAAGTGTGTGCAATAATCAAGCACATAAAATGCATAAAATGATGATAATAAACGGTAGAAATGCGACAATTGTACGCAATAATCAAGCAAATAAAATGCATAAAATGTTGTTAATAAACAGTAAAAATGAGACAAAATATTTGCAAATAATAATAATATTTTGCAGAATTTTTTTTAATGAAATTGTATGCAATAATCAAGCAAATAAAATGCATAAAATGATGATAATAAACAGTAAAAATGCGGCAATTTTATACAATAATCAAGCAAACAAAATGCATAAAATTACGTTAAGAAACAGTAAAAATGCGACAATTGTATGTTATATTCAAGCAAATAAAATACTTAAAATGATTATAATAAATAGTAAAATGCGACAAAATATTTTTAAATCGATATCACCAAAATTAATTTTGAATTGCAAAGAAGAATTATATTTTGCATAATATTTTTTAATGAAATTGTATGCAATAATCAAGCAAATAAAATACGTAAAATGATGATAATAAACAGTAAAAATGCGACAAAATAATTTTAAATTGAAATTAGCAAAATTAATTTTCAATTGTAAAGAAGAAGAATATTTTGCAGAATACTTTTTAATGAAATTGTTAGCAATAATCAAGCAAAAAGAATGCATAAAATGTTGTTAATAAACAGAAAAAATGCGACAAAATATTTGCAAAAAATAATAATATTTTGCAGAATATTTTTTAATGAAATTGAATGCAATATTCAAGCAAATAAACTGCTTAAAATGATGATAATAAATAGTAAAATGCGGCAAAATATTTTTAAATCGAAATCACCAAAATTAATTTTGAATTGCAAGAAGAATAATATTTTGCATAGTATTTTTAAATGAAATTGTATGCAATAATCAAACAAATAAAATACAAAAAATGATTATAATAAACAGTCAAAATGCGACAAAATATTTTTAAATCTAAATCACCAAAATTAATTTTGAATTGCAAGGAAAAATAATATATTGCATAATATTTTTTAATGAAATTGTATGCAATAATCAAGCAAATAAAATACATAAAATAATGATAATAAACAGTAAAAATGTGACAAAATAATTTTAAATTGAAACCAACAAAATTAATTTTCAATTGTAAAGAAGAAGAATATTTTGCAGAATATTTTTTAATGAAATTGTTGGCAATAATCAAGCAAATAAAATGCAAAAAATGATGATAATAAACCGTAAAAATGCGACAATTGTATGCAATAATCAAGCAAATAAAATGATGTTAATAAACAGTAAAAATGCGACAACTGTATGCAATAATCAAACAAATAAAATACGTGAAATGTTGTTAATAAACAGTAAAAATGCGACAAAATATTTGTAAAGAATAATAATACTTTGCAGAATATTTTCTAATGAAATTGTATGCCATAATCAAGCAAATAAAATGCTTTCAATGATGATAATAAACAGTAAAAATGCGAATTATATGCAATAATCAAGCAAATAAAATGCATAAAATGTTGTTAATAAACAATAAAAATGCGATAAAATATTTGCAAAGAATAATAATATTTTGCAGAATATTTTTTTAATGAAATTGTATGCCATAATCAAACAAATAAAATGCTTAAAATGATGATAATAAACAGCAAAAATGCGACAATTGTATGCAATAATAAAGCAAATAAAATGCATAAAATGTTGTTAATAAACAGTAAAAATGCGACAAAACATTTGCAAATAATAATAATAACTGGCAGAATATTTTTTAATGAAATTGTATGCAATAATAAAACAAATAAAATACGTAAAATGATGATAATAAACTGTAAAAATGCGAAAATTGTATGCAATAATCAAGCAAATAAAATGCATAAAATGATGTTAATAAACAGTAAAAATGCGACAATTGTATGCAATAATCAAGCACATAAAATGCATAAAATGATGATAATAAACGGTAGAAATGCGACAATTGTATGCAATAATCAAGCAAATAAAATGCATAAAATGTTGTTAATAAACAGTAAAAATGAGACAAAATATTTACAAATAATAATAATATTTTGCAGAATATTTTTTAACGAAATTGTATGTAATATTCAAGCAAATAAAACGCATATAATGATGATAATAAACAGTAAAAATGCGGCAATTTTATGCAATAATCAAGCAAACAAAATGCATAAAATGATGTTAAGAAACAGTGAAAATGCAACAATATTATGCTATATTCAAGCAAATAAAATAATTAAAATGATGATAATAAATGGTAAAATGCGACTAAATATTTTTAAATCGAAATCACCAAAATTAATTTTCAATTGCAAAGAAGAATAATATTTTGCATAATATTTTTTAATGAAATTGTATTCAATAATCAATCAAATAAAATACATAAAGTGATAATAATAAACAGGAAAAATGCGACAAAACAATTTTAAATTGAAATCAGCAAAATTAATTTTCAATTGTAAAGAAGAAGAATATTTTGTAGAATATTTTTTAATGAAATTGTTAGCAATAATCAAGCAAATAAAATGCGTAAAATGATGATAATAAACCGTAAAAATGCGACAATTGTATGCAACAATCGAGCAATTAAAATGCATAAAATGATGATAATATACAGTAAAAATGCGACAATTGTATGCAATAATTAAGCAAACAAAATGCATAAAATGATGATAATAAACAGTAAAAATGAGACAAAATATTTGCAAAGAATAATAATATTTTGCATAATGTTTTTTAATGAAATTGTATGCAATAATCAAGCAAATGAAATGTATAAAATTATGGTAATAGACCGTAAAAATGCGACAATTGTATGCAATAAACAAGCAAATAAAATACTTAAAATTATGATAATAAACAGTAAAAATGAGACAAAATATTTGTAAAGAATAATAATATTTTGCAGAATATTTTTTAATGAAATTGTATGCCATGACCAAGCAAATAAAATGATTAAAATGATGATAATAAACAATAAAAATGCGACAATTGTATGCAATAATCAAGCAAATAAAATGCATAAATTGTTGTTAATAAACAGTAAAAATGCGACAAAATATTTGCAAATAATAATAATATTTTGCAGAATATTTTTTAATGAAATGGTATGCAATAATCAAGCAAATAAAATGCATAAATTGAAGATAATAAACAGTAAAAATGCGACAATTATATGCAATAATCAGGCAAATAAAATGCATATAATCATGATAATAAACATTAAAAATGCGACAATTGTATGCAATAATCAAGAAAATAAAATGCGTAAAATGTTGTTAATAAACAGTAAAAATCCGACAACATATTTGCAAATAATAATAATATTTTGCAGAATATTTTTTAATGAAATTGTGAACAGTAATTAAGCAAATAAACTGTATAAAATGATGACAATAAACCGTAAAAATGCGGCAATTGTTTGCATTAATCAGGCAAATAAAATGCATAAAATGATGATAGTAAATAGTAAAATTGCGACAAAAGAATTTTAAATTGAAATCAACAAAATTAATTTTTAATTGCAAACAATAATAATAATTTGCAGAATAGTTTTTTAATGAAATTGTATGCAATAATCAAGCAAATAAAATGCATAAAATTTTGTTAATAAACAGTAAAAATGCGACAATTGTATGTAATAATAAAGCAAATAAAATGCATAAAATGTTGTTAATAAACAGTAAAAATGCGACAAAATAATTGCATATAATAATAATATTTTGCAGAATATTTTTTAATGAAATGGTATGCAATAATCAAGCAAATAAAATGCATAAAATGAAGATAATAAACAGTAAAAATGCGACAATTATATGCAATAATCAGGCAAATAAAATGCATAAAATGATGTTAATAAACAGTAAAAATGCGACAATTGTATGCAATAATCAAGCAAATGAAATGCATAAAATGTTGTTAATAAACAGTAAAAATGCGACAAAATATTTGCAAATAATAATAATATTTTGCAGAATATGTTTTAATGAAATTGTATGCAATAATCAAGCAAATAAAATGCATAAAATCATGATAATAAACATTAAAAATGCGAAAATTGTATGCAATAATCAAACAAATAAAATGCATAAAATGTTGTTAATAAGCAGTAAAAATACGACAAAATATTTGCAAATAATAATAATATTTTCCAGAATATTTTTTAATGAAATTGTAAACAGTAATTAAGCAAATAAACTGTATAAAATGATGACAATAAACCGTAAAAATGCGACAATTGTTTGCATTAATCAGGCAAATAAAATACATAAAATGATGATAGTAAATAGTAAAATTGCGACAAAAGAATTTTAAATTGAAATCAACAAAATTAATTTTTAATTGCAAACAATAATAATAATTCGCAGAATAGTTTTTTAATGAAATTGTATGCAATAATCAAGCAAATAAAATGCTTAAAACGTTGTTAATAAACAGTAAAAATGCGACAAAATATTTGCAAATAACAATAATATTTTGCAGAATATTTTTTAATGAAATTGTATGCAATAATCAAGCAAATAAAATGCATAAAATGATGATAATAAACATTAAAAATGCGACAATTGTATACAATAATCAAGCAAATAAAATGTTGTTCATAAACAGTAAAAATGCGACAAAATATTTGTAAATAATAATAATATTTTGCAGAATATTTTTTAATGAAATTGTAAACAGTAATTAAGCAAATAAACTGTATAAAATGATGACAATAAACCGTAAAAATGCGACAATTGTTTGCATTAATCAGGCAAATAAAATACATAAAATGATGATAGTAAGTAGTAAAATTGCGACAAAAGAGTTTTAAATTGAAATCAACAAAATTAATTTTCAATTGCAAACAATAATAATAATTTGCAGAATATTTTTTAATGAAACTGTACGCAATAATTAAGCAAATAAAGTCCATAAAATGATGATAATAAACCGTAAAATTAGGACAATTGTATGTAATAATCAAGCAAATAAAATACATAAGATGATGATACTAAACAGTAAAAATGCGGCAATAATTTTAAATCGAAATCAACAAAATTAATTTTGAATTGCAAAGAAGAATAATAATATTTTGCAGAATATTTTTTAAGGAAATTGAATGCAATAATCATGCAAATAAAATACATAAAATGATGATAATAAACTATAAAGATGAGACAAAATATTTGCAAATAATAATAACATTTTGCAGAATATTTTTTAATGAAATTGTATGCAATAGTTAAGCAAATAAAATGTATAAAATGGTTACAATAAACCGTAAAAATGCGACAATTGTTTGCATTAACCAAGCAAATAAATTGCATAAAATAATGATAGTAAACTGCAAAAAATGCGACAAAATAATTTTAAATCAAAATTAACAAAACAAATTTTGAATTGCAAAGAATAATAATATTTTGCAGAATAATTTTTAATGAAATTGTATGCAATAATCAAGCAAATGAAATGTATAAAATTATGGTAATAAACCGTAAAAATGCGGCAATTGTATGCAATAAATAAGCAAATAAAATACATAAAATGATGATTATAAACAGTAAAAATGAGACAAAATATTTGCAAAGAATAATAATATTTTGCAGAATATTTTTTAATGAAATTGTATGCCATGATCAAGCAAATAAAATGTTTAAAATGATGATAATAAACAGTAAAAATGCGACAATTGTATCCAATAATCAAGCAAATAAAATGCATAAAATGTTGTTAATAAACAGTGAAAATGCGACCAAATATTTGCAAATAATAATAATATTTTGCAGAATATTTTTTAATGAAATGGTATGCAATAATCAAGCAAACAAAATGCATAAAATGAAGATAATAAACAGTAAAAATGTGACAATTATATGCAATAATCAGGCAAATAAAATAAATAAAATGATGATAATAAACATTAAAAATGTGACAATTGTATGCAATAATCAAGTAAATAAAATGCATAAAATGTTGTCAATAAACGGTAAAAATGCGACAAAATATTTGCAAATAATAATAATATTTTGCAGAATATTTTTTAATAAAATTGTATACAGTAATTAAGCAAAAAAACTGTATAAAATGATGACAATAAATCGTAAAAATGCGACAATTGTTTGCATTAATCAGGCAAATAAAATACATAAAATGATGATAGTAAATAGTAAAATTGCGACAAAAGAATTTTTAATTGAAATCAACAAAATTAATTTTTATTTGCAAACAATAATAATAATTTGCAGAATATTTTTTAATGAAATTGTATGCAATAATCAAGCAAATAAAGTCCATAAAATGATGATAATAAACCGTAAAATTGCGACAATTGTATGCAATAATCAAGCAAATAAAATACATAAGATGATGATACTAAACAGTAAAAATGCGACAATAATTTTTAATCGAAATCAACAAAATTAATTTTGAATTGCAAAGAAGAATAATAATATTTTGCAAAATATTTTTTAAGGAAATTGGATGCAATAATCAAGCAAATAAAATACATAAATGATGATAATAAACTGTAAAAATGAGACAAAATATTTGCAAATAATAATAACATTTTGCAGAATATTTTTTAATGAAATAGTATGCAATAGTTAAGCAAATAAAATGTGTAAAATGATTACAATAAACCGTAAAAATGCGACAATTGTTTGCATTAATCAAGCGAATAAAATGCATAAAATGGTGATAGTAAACTGTAAAAATGCGACAAAATAATTTTAAATCAAAATTAACAAAATTAATTTTGAATTGCAAAGAATAATAATATTTTGCAGAATATTTTTTAATGAAATTGTATGGCATAATCAAGCAAATAAAATGCTTAAAATGATTATAATAAGCAGTAAAAATGCGACAATTGTATGCAATAATCAAGCAAATAAAATGCATAAAATGTTGTTAATAAACACTAAAAATGCGACAAAATATTTGCAAATAATAATAATATTTTGCAGAATATTTTTTAATGAAATTGTATACAGTAATTAAGCAAATAAACTGTATAAAATGATGACAATAAACCGTAAAAATGCGACAATTGTTTCCATTAATGAAGCAAATAAAATATATAAAATGATGATAGTAACAGTAAAATTGCGACAAAAGTATTTTAAATTGAAATCAACAAAATTAATTTTTAATTGCAAACAATAATAATAATTTGCAGAATATTTTTGAATGAAATTGTATGCAATAATCAAGCAAATAAAGTCCATAAAATGATGATAATAAACCGTAAAATTGCGACAATTGTATGCAATAATCAAGCAAATAAAATACATAAGATGATGATACTAAACAGAAAAAATGCGACAATAATTTTAAATCGAAATCAACATAATTAATTTTGAATTGCAAAAAATAATAACATTTTGCAGAATATTTTTTAATGAAATTGTTTGTGCTAATCAAGCAAATAAAATGCATAAAATGATGATAATAAACCGTAAAAATGCAACAATTGTATGCAATAAATAAGCAAATAAAATACATAAAATGATGATAATAAACAGTAAAAATGAGACAAATTATTTGCAAAGAATAATAATATTTTGCAGAATATTTTTTAATGAAATTGTATGCCATGACCAAGCAAATAAAATGCTTAAAATGATGATAATAAACAGTAAAAATGCGACAAATGTATACAATAATCAAGCAAATAAAATGCATAAAATGTTGTTAATAAACAGTAAAAATGCGACAAAATATTTGCAAATAATAATAATATTTTGCAGAATATTTTTTAATGAAATGGTATGCAATAATCAAGCAAATAAAATGCATAAAATGAAGATAATAAACAGTAAAAATGCGACAATTATATGTAGGGCTGTACAAAGGAACCGAGAGAACCGAACCGAACCGGTGAACCGGTGTCAACCGGTTTTTTTTTGAATTTTTTGATGTAATCCGGTTCGGTCCGGTTCGCTGAAATTTAATTTTTTTAAAACCGGTTCGGTTCTCGGTTCTGGTTGTTTTTGAAACCGGTTCGAACCGAACCGAACCGGTTATAATTATATATATATTTATATTTTTTTAATACATACTATATATACATATTTTTAACCCCTTTTGATATCAGGTTCTCATCCACCGTCCCAAACCCTAAATCCCTAACCCAGTAACCCACAACTACTGTCTTCTGCGGCGGCGACTCTCTCTCTCTCTCTCTCTCTCTCTCTCTCTCTCTCCCCGTCGTCCTCGACCTCGAGTTTTCGAGATCTCTACTCTCTAGCACTGGGTTGAATCTGTTCGAGCACAGTCTGTGCACCACTTCACCGGACTGTTCGAGGCTTCGAGCAATCTCTTCGAGGCTCGAGCACTGAAATCAAACGGGATCTCTCCGAGCACTGTTCGAGCATAGTCTGTTCGAGATCTCTTCGAGCACAAGTTTTGTAAGTTCTATTCGAGCACAGTCAAGTTCTTCGATTGCACTATCTGATTTGTTTATTACAAATCTCTAACACAATTGATTTGTCTGATTTGTTTATTACACTATCTGATTTATTAATCTCTAACACAATTGCACCTATCTGATTTGTTTATTACTTTATTACTCATAGCTGATTTGTTTTCTATTACTCATAGCTGATTTGTTTTCAAAACTATCTGAATTTGTTTATTACTCATAGATGGATGATTTCATTGATTTGTTTTCTATGTAGCACTATTCCAACTTCGAGATCTGTAGCACTGTTTGTTTATTATCATAGCTGATCTCCTTATTGTTTTCCCTTTCTAGGTTGATCCTTGTGGGCTTGTTGCTACTGTGATTACTTTGCTACTGTGATTTGTTGCTGCTACTGTACTTGATTACTTTGCTACTGTACTTGTGATTTGATTCGAGATCCACTCACCACGGCACAGGTAGCAACTGTTGTTGTTCTTTGATTACAAATGATCAGTGTAAAAGATCTGCAGCTTATACCATGTTTTAGGTTACTGCTTAATAAACAAGAATATGAGATATAAAACTGATTCAATAAGTTGTTGATGACATGTGAAAGCTAACAATTTGTAGGCAGTATAGTCCGTTGCATATCTGTATTCTGTAATGATTTTAGACATTGGACATATTTGGGCCGCATTAATAGAGCATTATGGTTTATTCTCTATTGAGATATCTGCCTCTGAAATTCTGAATGTTATTTCCTAAGTTTGAACTTGACCTCCTTATTGATTTTCCTTTCTAGGTTGATCCCTGTCTTCAGTAGTATTTTGACTCGACTGGTTGTATTTTGGCTCGGCATGCCTAAGGTATAAAATCTTTTCTTGTTCTCTGCCTTATGAGTTCTGCCACTTTATGTTCGTTGTTTCAAGTTTCAATTGGTGGTTATTGTCGATTAATGGGAGTTCGGTTGGCTTGTTGGCTTGTTGCTGTGCATGTGATTTTATGGTACTTATTTGCTTTTTGTGTGGTTGTATTGTTGTCTTGTAGATGGATGTATCTGGGGTTACTAAAACTGGGTCTAATAAGATTGATATTGATATGGATATGGATAATGAGATTGAGATTGATGACGACCCCATCTTAGGAAATAATGAGGAAAATGAACCCAAAAAAAAGAGATCAAAAGCTAAGAATTCCTCCTTTGTATGGGACCATTTTACAAAAAAAGCCAAGCCCAAGGTACTACCAACGAATTACAAGGAGAAGGCTACTTGTAACTATTGTGGAACTGTATTTACTTGTAATTCCAATAATAATGGGACATCGTCAATGAGAACCCATCTTGTTAAAAGATGTAAAGAATATGACCTTAGCGAATGGTATATCAAGAAGCATGGGGGGGATAAGAGGCAAAAAAACCCTAGGGTTTGAACCCGTTGTTGTAGGAGATACGGCTCCAAAGCTTACCGCCACAGGCTTTAGTGCGGAGGCATGTAGAAAGGCGTTGGTTGAAATGATTATTATTGATGAATTGCCATTCCGTTTCGTTGAGGGTCACGGTTTTAGGAGGTTTATGCATGTGGTGCAACCAAAGTGGACCAAAATCCCATCTAGAGTAACGGTTGCAAGAGATTGCTTGCAATTGTTTAAAGATGGGAAACAAGCTTTGAAGAAAGTGTTTAAGAATCAACGGGTTTGCCTTACCACGGACACTAGGACTTCTTTTCAAAATCTTAACTATATGTGTCTTACGGCCCACTTCATTGATGGTGATTGGAAACTACATAAAAAAATTATTAACTTTTGTTTAGTTCCAAATCACAAAGGCGAGACACTTGGTAAAGAGGTAGAAAGATGTTTGGTGGGATGGGGGATTGACAAAATCTTGACACTCACAATTGATAACGCAAGCTCCAATAATGGCATAATTGATTACTTGAAGAAGAAGACAATGAAAAGAGACTCCACTATTCTAGACCATGAGTTTTTACATGTTAGGTGTTGTGCTCATATATTGAATTTGGTTGTCCATGAGGGGTTGAAAGAGGTTGATGTGTCAATTGCAAGGGTGCGCAATATTGTGAGATATGTGAGATCGTCTCCCCAAAGGTATAGAAAGTTTAGAGAATGTGTTGAAAGAGATCAAATTGCTTCTAAACTTGTGCCTTGTTTAGATGTGCCCACTCGTTGGAACTCAACTTTTTTTATGTTGGAAAGAGCTGTGATTTATCAAAAAGCGTTTGAGAGATTGGAAGAGGAAGATGGTCTAAGTGTTGTCATGGGTGTTAGAGATGATGTGGTTAGTGTAGTAGACCATGAAAATGCGTTTGAAAATATGTTGGAAGGGGAAGTAATTGGTGGGGGAAGCGAGAGAGGGAAAGGGAAGGGGAGAGGGAGAGAGCTTGGTACTCCTACTACTGATGATTGGAATGTTGTGGCAATGTATGTTGAAATTCTTAGAACATTTTACATTGTAACCGAGAGATTATCGGGTTCTTTGTATGTGACTTGCAATACATTTTACAAAGAGGTTACAACCGTTAAAAATGCAATCTCTAAAATGGAATTGAGTGATGATCCAAAGTTGTTGATGTTGGCTAAGGGCATGCATTTGAAGTTTGACAAATATTGGGGTAAGTTTGAGAAAATTAACCAATTCTTGTTGTATGCTAATGTTCTTGATCCCCGTTACAAATTTGAGTATGTGAGATGGAGCTTGAGAAAGTACCTAACCGAAAGGGAGGTTGAAAGCAAGGTTGCTGAGATTAAGGAAGGGATGAAAAAGGTTTATAATTGGTATGAGAAGAGGACTATTGAAAATGAGGAGAGGAATGTTGATGAGTCTAGAATTAAGGAGAAGAATGCAACGCGGGTTATGGATTTGAGTGAGGTATTGGATTCGGAATTTGATCAACACATGGAAGAGGAGACTAATATGGTGAGCAAATCGGAGTTAGAGAGGTATTGGTTGGAGGCTATGGAAGATCGAAAAAATGAGAAGTTTGATCTCTTGACTTGGTGGTCCACTAATTGTTCAAGGTATCACATTCTCTCTCAAATAGCACGGGACATTCTAGCTATTCCGGTATCTACCGTTGCATCCGAATCCGCTTTTAGCACCGGAGGACGTATTCTTGATCCATACCGTACCTCTCTTTCTCCCAAAATGGCGGAGGCCCTTATTTGTGCTCAAAATTGGTTGAGGTATCCATGTGAAATTTCTCTTAGAGATCAACTAGATGAGATTGAGGAACTTGAATCGGGTACTACTCTTTAACTATAGTTAGTTTGATTTTTCTTTTAAGTATTTCATGGTCTAACTTGTTTCATGTTCTATGTTTTTGTTATTTTTTAGTGGTTATGGAAGCATTTGAGGATTCATGTGTCACCGAGTTGTAGGTAAAGCTATGGTGAGTTTTTTTTTTTTGCATCTATACCATTGTAATGTTATTCTTAAAGATGGCAGTTATACTTTCAAGTTTCAAGGTAGTACCTTAGCCCTTATTCATCACTCAATACAGGTTCTGGAATTAGAATTATTGATGAGTGGAAATCTAACAAAGTTTATGTATTGTGTTTGTAGGTTTGAAGCCTTTTGTTGGAGAGTTGTGGGGAGGGACTGCTCACTTGGAGAATTGCTTGTTGTGCAAATGAGAAGTTTGATTTCACTTGGAGAATTAGAAGTATTAATTTGTGTATTGGTGTACTTTATTGCTGTTTAATTGTGTTTGAACTTGTAATGTTGTAAACTTGTAATTGTATGATGGACTTGATGGAAACATGGCTGAGGTATCCAGGTGAAGCCATCGATGGCTTGCTAATGGCTAATTAAATGGGCAGTTGCTGCCTTTTTTTGTTTTCTTATAACTCTTTTTTTTCCCTAAATTTTATTGGGCTGGTATAACTCTTTTTTTCTTTTTGTTGGCCTCTTACAATTAAATGGGCCAGCCTAATGTCCACGTGGGCTTAAAATTGAATGGGCTTAATGAGCCCAGAATTGCAAAATGGCCTTGAATGGGCTTTAAATTTGGCCCAAATAGCAGCCCAATGAGCCCATTATTAAGAACCGAACCGGGAGTGGAACCGGACCGAACCGGAAGAACCGAACCGGAACCGAACCGGTTACTCAAAAACCGGTTTCGGTTCCATACCCTTCCCGAACCGGTTTTATTCGGTTCAGTCAAATTTCCTCCCGAACCAGGACCGAACCGAACCGGTTACACCCCTAATTATATGCAATAATCAGGCAAATAAAATGCATAAAATGATGTTAATAAACAGTAAAAATGCGACAACTATATGCAATAATCAAGCAATTGAAATGCATAAAATGTTGTTAATAAACAGTAAAAATGCGATAAAATATTTGCAAATAATAATAATATTTTGCAGAATATTTTTTAATGAAATTGTATGCAATAAACAAGCAAATAAAATGCATAAAATGATGATAATAAACATTAAAAATGCGACAATTGTATGCAATAATCAAGCAAATAAAATGCTTGAAATGTTGTTAATAAACAGTAAAAATGCGACAAAATATTTGCAAATAATAATAATATTTTGCAGAATATTTTTTAATGAAATTGTAAACAGTAATTAAGCAAATAAACTGTATAAAATGATGACAATAAACCGTAAAAATGCGACAATTGTTTGCATTAATCAGGCAAATAAAATACATGAAATGATGATAGTAAATAGTAAAATTGCGACAAAAGAATTTTAAATTGAAATCACCAAAATTAATTTTTAATTGCAAACAATAATAATATTTTGCAGAATATTTTTTAATGAAATTGTATGCAATAATCAAGCAAATAAAATGCATAAAATGATGATAATAAACATTAAAAATGCGACAATTGTATGCAATAATCAAGCAAATAAAATGCATAAAATGTGGTTAACAAACAGTAAAAATGCGACAAAATATTTGAAAATAATAATAATATTTTGCAGAATATTTTTTAATGAAATGGTATGCAATAATCAAGCAAATAAAATGCATAAAATGAAGATAATAAACAGTAAAAATGCGACAATTATATGCAATAATCAGGCAAATAAAATGCATAAAATGATGTTAATAAACAGTAAAAATGCGACAATTGTATGCAATAATCAAGCAATTGAAATGCATAAAATGTTGTTAATAAACAGTAAAAATGCGATAAAATATTTGCAAATAATAATAATATTTTGCAGAATATTTTTTAATGAAATAGTATGCAATAAACAAGCAAATAAAATGCATAAAATGATGATAATAAACATTAAAAATGCGACAATTGTATGCAATAATCAAGCAAATAAAATGCATAAAATGTTGTTAATAAACAGTAAAAATGCGACAAAATATTTGCAAATAATAATAATATTTTGCAGAATATTTTTTAATGAAATTGTAAACAGTAATTAAGCAAATAAACTGTATAAAATGATGACAATAAACCGTAAAAATGCGACAATTGTTTGCATTAATCAGGTAAATAAAATACATGAAATGATGATAGTAAATAGTAAAATTGCGACAAAAGAATTTTAAATTGAAATCAACAAAATTAATTTTTAAATGCAAACAATAATAATAATTTGCAGAATAGTTTTTTCATGAAATTGTATGCAATAATCAAGCAAATAAAATGCTTAAAATGTTGTTAATAAACAGTAAAAATGCGACAAAATATTTGCAAATAATAATAATATTTGCAGAATATTTTTTAAAGAAATTGCAAGCAATAATCAAGCAAATAAAATGCATAAAATGATGATAATAAACATTAAAAATGCGACAATTGTATGCAATAATCAAGCAAATAAAATGCATAAAATGTTGTTAATAAACAGTAAAAATGCGACAAAATATTTGCAAATAATAATAATATTTTGCATAATGTTTTTTAATGAAATGGTATGCAATAATCAAGCAAATAAAATGCATAAAATGAAGATAATAAACAGTGACAATGCGATAAATATATGCAAGAATCAGGCAAATAAAATGCATAAAATGATGTTAATAAACAGTAAAAATGCGATAATTGTATGCAATAATCAAGCAAATGAAATTCATAAAATGTTGTTAATAAACAATAAAAATGCGACAAAATATTTGCAAATAATAATAATATTTTGCAGAATATTTTTAAATGAAATTGTATGCAATAATCAAGCAAATAAAATACATAAAATGATGATAATAAACAGTAAAAATGCGGACAAAATAATTTTAAATTCAAATCAACAAAATTCATTTTCAATTGTAGAATATTTTGCAGAATATTTTTAAATGAAATTGTTGGCATTAATCAAGCAAATAAAATGCATAAAATGATGATAATAAACCGTAAAAATGCGACAATTGTATGAAATAATCAAGCAATTAAAATGCATAAAATGTTGATAATAAACAGTAAAATTTCGACAAAAGAATTTTAAATTGAAATCAACAAAATTAATTTTTAATTGCAAACAATAATAATAATTAGCAGAATAGTTTTTAAAGAAATTGTATGCAATAATCAAGCAAATAAAATGCATAAAATGATTATAATAAACAGTAAAAATGCGACAATTGTATGACATAATCAAGTAAGTAAAATGCATAAAATATTGTTAACAAACAGTAAAAATGAGACAAAATATTTGCAAAGAATAATAATATTTTGCAAAATATTTTTTAATGAATTTTATCAATAATCAAGCAAATGAAATGCATAAAATGTTGTTAATAAACAGTAAAAATGAGACAATTGTATGCAATAATCATGCAAATAAAATGCATAAAATGTTGTTAATAAACAGTAAGAATGCGATAAAATATTTGCAAAGAATAATAATATTTTGTAGAATTTTTTTTAAAGAAATTGCATGCCATAATCAAGCAAATAAAATGCTTAAAATGATGATAATAAATAGTAAAAATGGGACAATTGTATGCAATAATCAAGCAAATAAAATGCATAAAATGTTGTTAATAAACAGTAAAAATGCGATAAAATATTTGCAAATAATAATAATATTTTGCAGAATATTTTTTAATGAAATTGTATGCAATAATAAAGCAAATAAAATGCATAAAATGATGATAATAAACATTTAAAATGCGACAATTGTATGCAACAATCAAGCAAATAAAATGCATAAAATGATGATAATAAACAGTAAAAATGCGACAATTGTATGCAATAATCAAGCAAATAAAATGATGTTAATAAATAGTAAAAATACGACAATTGTATGCAATAATCAAACAAATAAAATTCATGAAATGTTGTCAATAATCAGTAAAAATGCGACAAAATATTTGCAAAGAATAATAATATTTCGCAGAATATTTTTTAATGAAATTGAATGCAATATTCAAGAAAATAAAATGCTTAAAATGATGTTAATAAGTAGTAAAATGCGAGAAAATATTTTTAAATCGAAATCACCAAAATTCATTTTGAATTGCAAAGAAGAATAATATTTTGCCTAATATTTTTTAATGAAATTATATGCAATAATCAAGCAAATAAATTACATAAAATGATGATAATAAACCGTAAAAATGCGACAATTGTATGTAATAATCTAGCAAATAAAATACATAAAATGATGATAATAAACCGTAAAAATGCGACAATTGTATGCAATAATAAAGCAAGTAAAATGCATAAAATGATGATAATATACAGTAAAAATGCGACAATTATATGCAATAATTAAGCAAATAAAATGCATAAAATGTTGTTAATAAACAGTAAAAATGCGACAAAATATTTGCAAAGAATAATGAAATTTTGCAGAATATTTTTTAATGAAATTGTATGCCATAATCAAGCAAATAAAATGCTTAAAATGATGATAATAAACAGTAAAAATGCGACAATTGTATGCAATAATCAAGCAAATAAAATGCATAAAATGTTGTTAACAAACAGTAAAAATGCGACAAAATATTTGCAAAGAATAATAATATTTTGCAAAATATTTTTTAATAAAATTGAATGCAGTATTCAAGCCAATAAAATGCTTAAAATGACGATAATAAATAGTAAAATGCGACAAAATATTTGCAAAGAATAATAATATTTTGCAGAATATTTTTTAATGAAATTGAATGCAGTATTCAAGCAAATGAAATGCATAAAATGATGATTATAAACTGTAAAAATGCGACAATTGCATGCAATAATCAAACAAATAAAATGCATAAAATGATGATAAGAAACAGTAAAAATGCGACAATTGTATGCAATAATCAAACAAATAAAATGATGTTAACAAACAGTAAAAATGCGACAATTGTATGCAACAATCAAACAAATAAAATGCATGAAATGTTGTTAATAAACAGTTAAAATGCGACAAAATATTTGCAAAGAATAATAATATTTTGCAGAATATTTTTTAACGAAATTGTATGGCATAATCAAGCAAATAAAATGCATAAAATGATGATAAGAAACAGTAAAAATGCGACAATTGTATGCAATAATCAAGCAAATAAAATGATGTGAACAAACAGTAAAAATGCGACAATCGTATGCAATAATCAAACAAATAAAATGCATGAACTGTTGTTAATAAACAGTAAAAATGCGACAAAATATTTGCAAAGAATAATAATATTTTATAGAAAATTTTTTAATGAAATTGTATGGCATAATCAAGCAAATAAATTGTTTAAAATGATGATAATAAACAGTAAAAATGTGAATTGTATGCAATAATCAAGCAAATAAAATATATAAAATGATGATAATAAACAGTAAAAATGCGAAAATTGTATGCAATAATCAAGCAAATAAAATACATAAAATGATGTTAATAAACAGTAACAATGCGACAATTGTATGCAATAATCAAGAAAATAAAATGCATAAAATGTTGTAAATAAACTGTAAAAATGCGACAAAATATTTGCAAATAATAATAATATCTTGCTGAATATTTTTTAACGAAATTGTATGCAATATTCAAGCAAATAAAACGCATATAATGATGATAATAAACAGTAAAAATGCGGCAATTTTATGCAATAATCAAGCAAACAAAATGCATAAAATGATGTTAAGAAACAGTAAAAATGCGACAATATTATGCTATATTCAAGCAAATAAAATAATTAAAATGATGATAATAAATAGTAAAATGCGATTATGATTTTAGAGTCGCAAAAATAGTTTGAAAAATCTGATTATGATTTTAGAGTCGCCACCCGGGTTTAAAGACCGTACCCGAGAAACCGGTTTGAAAATGGCTCTTTTGCCCTTACTTTGGAAAAAGCTTTTACCGGCACATCGATACCAGGATTTCTCAGGTTCGGGAGCTAAGTTACGAGGGGGGAAGGTTTTTAAGGCACCCCCCTCGCCCGGTTATAGAAACCGGTCTCTACTAAATACTTTAGAACATTCATTTCTTAGACTCAGTCACATAAACAAGGTAAAGGAGATAAACATGCAAAGATCATCACAATTTATCATATGAAAGTGTATGCTTGTGATCGTGTAGATGATATAACATGATGATGAAATGACATGAATGACAGAAAGAACTACAAACTGTATATACAATGAAACAAAAAGCTTTTAGGGACCCTTTTGGTAAAATCAAATTTGATCCTTCCATTTTCTTTCAAGCACCTAAAGGAGTGCTTCAGGCGCCTGAAGCTGAGAGGATCAGGCGCCTAAAAAGGGGCTTCAGGCACCTGAAGCTACTACTTTAGGTGCCTAGAGCCAATGCTTTAAGTGCTTGCTCAAACTCTTTTTTGCCACTGTTTTGACTTTGAAACTGGTAGAATAAACCACTTGGGACCATTTTTGGAAAAACACAATCTAATCTTTGAACTTTTCTCCATGCACCTGAAAACATGTTTCAAAGCCTGAAGCTGAGAGGATCAGGCGCCTGAAAAGGGCTTCAGGTGCCTGAAGCTACTGCTTCAGGTGCTTGATCAAACCAACTTTCACCTATGTTTTGCTACTGGAACAGGTAAAATAATGATGTTAAAACTCTTTTGAGAGGCAAACAAACTAGAAAGCTTCATCTAACAACTCATTTGAACCATGTAACACCATTTATATCTCATAAAAACATGTTTTTCATACATTCAAATAGCAAAACAGAGGCTTTTCACTCTTACATGGAAAGAAAATGACCTCCAATAGAGATTTGTGATAAATACTTGATTTTTAACTACATTGAAAATCATTTTCTTCCTTAAAAAGCTTGATTTTCACCTCTTGGAGTGAAAAATAGAAAGCAAGCAGATTGTTCCTAGGATTTAAACCATCATCATCATAAAAATAGACCAAAAGAAAGCATTTTAAGAAAGAAAGCGACAAAAATGAACAAGGCCTGAAGCTGTTGATATGTTCAAGTCATTGTAAACCCATTATTGGTATTAATAACCAACATGAGCCTACTGACTTCCCTCAATAAGAACTTTTTCACACTGATTTGGTAGAATCACTACCTTTTAGAGCTTGAAATGGAAGATTGGGCAATAGAAATAGATTTTGGATGGATGGTGGGTGGCTTAGATCAGATTAGAGGCTGGTTTTTGGGTAGTTTCTTGAGAGGAAAATGGTAGAACTTGAGTAAAATGTGTTTTAGGTGGAAGAAGGATGGATTGGAGGTGATGTTTGGTTGATGTTAATGGTTTCTTAGAGAGAGAAATGGCTGATTTTGGCTAGATTTTTCAGAAAAGTGGTGGAACCTCTTCAAATGAGGGGTGTGGGGGTATTTATAAGGCTTTCAAAGGTTGTTTTGGCCTCTTAGGGGTCATTTTAGGGGTTCACTTAGGCCATAGATGCTCCTCCCTTGCAGAATCAGCCAAAATCGCATTATAATCATTACACCCACTCAAAATTTAAAACTTTGGAAAAATGCTTCAGGCGCCTGAAGGGGGCCCTTCAGGCACCTAAAAGGGCCCTTCAGGCGCCTAAAGGGAAGGCTTCAGGTGCAAGAGATGGGTTCAGGCGCCTGAAGGGAGTGCTTCAGGTGCAAGAGATGGGTTCAGGCGCCTGAAGGGATATGTTTCAGGTGCCTTAAGGATGGTTCAGGCGCCTGAAGGGATGTGCTTCAGGTGCAAGAGGAAGGTTCAGGTGCCTGAAGGGAGTGCTTCAGGTGCATGGAATAGGTTTGACGGTTTCTTTTGGTTTTTGGTTTGGAAGTCTTTTATAGGGTTTTGGATAGATTTCAATCATCCCTTCTAAGCTCTAAAACGTGTTTGAAAGTTCATTTTCATCATCGGGAATGCTCGAGCGTATCCCGGGTTCAAATGCTCGAGCGTATCCAGGGTTCACAATTTTGTAATGAAATTGTATGCAATAATGAAGCAAATAAAATGTATAAAATGATGACAATAAGCCGTAAAAATGCGATAATTGTTTGCATTAATCAAGCAAATAAAATATATAAAATGATGATAGTAAACAGTAAAAATGCGACAAAATAATTTTAAACCAAAATTAAAAAAATTAATTTCGAATTGCAAAGAATAATAATATTTTACAGAATATTTTTTAATGAAATTGTATGCAACAATCAGGGAAATAAAATACATAAAATGATGATAATAAACAGTAAAAATGAGACAAAATATTTGCAAAGAATAATAATATTTTGCAGAATATTTTTTAATGAAATTGTATGCCATGATCAAGCAAATAAAAAGCTTAAAATGATGATAATAAACAGTAAAAATGCGACAATTGTATGCAATAATTAAGCAAATAAAATGCATAAAATGTTGTTAATAAACAGTAAAAATGCGACAAAATATTTGCAAATAATAATAATATTTTGCAGAATATTTTTTAATGAAATGGTATGCAATAATCAAGCAAATAAAATGCATAAGATGAAGATAATAAACAGTAAAAATGCGCAAATTATATGCAATAATCAGGCAAATAAAATGCATAAAATGATGATAATAAACATTAAAAATGCGACAATTGTATGCAATAATCAAGCAAATAAAATGCATAAAATGTTGTTAATAAACAGTAAAAATGCGACAAAATATTTGCGAATAATAATAATATTTTGCAGAATATTTTTTAATAAAATTGTATACAGTAATTAAGCAAAAAAACTGTATAAAATGATGACAATAAATCGTAAAAATGCGACAATTGTTTGCAGTAATCAGGCAAATAAAATACATAAAATGATGATAGTAAATAGTAAAATTGCGACAAAAGAATTTTAAATTGAAATCAACAAAATTAATTTTTAATTGCAAACAATAATAATAATTTGCAGAATATTTTTTAACGAAATTGTATGCAATAATCAAGCAAATAAAGTCCATAAAATGATGATAATAAACCGTAAAATTGCGACAATTGTATGCAATAATCAAGCAAATAAAATACATAAGATGATGATACTAAACATTAAAAATGCGACAATAATTTTAAATCGAAATCAACAAAATTAATTTTGAATTGCAAAGAAGAATAATAATATTTTGCAAAATAATTTTTAAGGAAATTGAATACAATAATCAAGCAAATAAAATACATAAAATGATGATAATAAACTGTAAAAATGAGACAAAATATTTGCAAATAATAATAACATTTTGCAGAATATTTTTTAATGAAATTGTATGCAATAGTTAAGCAAATAAAATGTATAAAATGATTACAATAAACCGTAAAAATGCGACAATTGTTTGCATTAATCAAGCAAATAAAATGCATAAAATGATGATAGTAAACAGTAAAAATGCGACAAAATAATTTTAAATCAAAATTAACAAAATTAATTTTGAATTGCAAAGAATAATAATATTTTGCAGAATATTTTTTAATGAAATTGTATGGCATAATAAAGCAAATAAAACGCTTAAAATGATTATAATAAACAGTAAAAATGCGACAATTGTATGGAATAATCAAGCAAATAAAATGCATAAAATGATGATAATAAATATTTAAAATGCGACAAAATAATTTTGAATAAAAATTAACGAAATTAATTTTGAATTCCAAAGAATAATAACATTTTGCAGAATATTTTTTAATGAAATTGTTTGTACTAATCAAGCAAATAAAATGCATAAAATGATGATAATAAACCATCAAAATTCGACAATTGTATGCAATAAACAAGCAAATAACATACATAAAATGATGATAATAAACAGTAAAAATGAGGCAAAATATTTGCAAATAATGATAATTTTTTGCAGAATATTGTTTAATGAAATTGTATGCAATAATGAAGCAAATAAAATGTACAAAATGATGACAATAAGCCGTAAAAATGCGACAATTGTTTGCATTAATCAAGAAAATAAAATGCATAAAATGTTGATAGTAAACAGTAAAAATGCGACAAAATAATTTTAAATCGAAATTAACAATATTAATTTTGAATTGCAAAGAATATTAATATTTTGCAGAATATTTTTTAATGAAATTGTTTGCAATAATCAAGTAATAATCAAGAAAATAAAATGTATAAAATGATTATAATAAACCGTAAAAATGCAACAATTGTATACAATAATCATGCAGATAAAATGCATAAAATGATGATAATAAACAGTAAAAATGAGACAATATTTGCAAATAATATTATAATTTTGTAGAATATTTTGTAATCAAAATTGTAAGCAATAATCAAGCAAATAAAATGTATAAAATGATGACAATAAGCCGTAAAAATGCGATAATTGTTTGCATTAATCAAGCAAATAAAATGCGTAAAATGATGATAGTAAACAGTAAAAATGCGACAAAATAATTTTAAACCAAAATTAAAAAAAATAATTTTGAATTGCAAACAATAATAATATTTTGCAGAATATTTTTTAATGAAATTGTATGCAATAATCAAGCAAATAAAGTACATAAAATGATGATAATAAACAGTAAAAATGCGACAATTATATTTAATAATCAAGCAAATAAAATGCATAAAATGATGATAATAAATATTTGAAATGCGACAAAATAACTTTAAATCAACATTAACGAAATTAATTTTGAATTGCAAAGAATAATAACATTTTGCAGAATATTTTTTAATGAAATTGTTTGTACTAATCAAGTAAATAAAATGCATAAAATGATGATAATAAACCGTAAAAATGCGACAATTGTATGAATAATTAAACAAATAAAATACATAAAATGATGATAATAAACAGTAAAAATGCGACAAAATATTTGCAAAAATAAATGATATTTTGCAGAATATTTTTTAATGAAATTGTATGCAACAATCAAGCAAATAAAATGTATAAAACGATGACGACAAACCGTAAAAATACGACAATTGTATGTAATTATCAAACAAATAAAATGCATGAAATGATAATGGTAAACAGTAAAAAGCGACAAAATAAATTTAAATCAAAATTAACAAAATTAATTTTGAATTGCAAATAATAATAATATTTTGCAGAATATTTTTTAGTGAAATTGTTTGCAATAATTATGTAATAATCAAGCAAATAAAATGCATATAATGATGATAATAAACAGTAAAATAATTTTGAATCAAAATTAATGCTTGACCGAAATCCTATACCTAATTAAATGGGTTGCCCCAAGCGTAGAGCGGAGACCAGTGTAGCACAATACCCGGTAAGACCGGAATCGAATCCACAGAGAAGGCGGAGAGTGCTTACTAAGTACTCGGGTTGCTAGTTTAAACACGGCTCTTAGGTAGCCACCCTTATGATTTGATTGGTGAAATTATCTAAACTAAGTGAATTTGATTGTTACTTAAATTAATTAAAAGGAAGTACGGTCGTAGGGGTCATAACACAAGTGACTAGGTCCAGACAGTTCAGCTCTGTTCAATGTTCTGGAAACGTTTGATTTTAGAGAGAAAAAGGTACGCCGAAAGATGCGAATCCTCGTGGTCGCCGTTTACCCATGTACAGCGGAGAACAAGTTTTGGTCCCCCGTTCCCCGCGTTACATGGGCTCCGACAATGCCCGGACACGTCTGACGGAAGCTCTTTAATAACCTAAAATTGCTTTTTCCTTGGTTAATTTAGAAAATAGGAGCAGAACAGATCCGGGCCTGGCCACGGTGTGTTAATCACCCCGCGACCATACTTATGAAACTACTCACACATAGTAACTGAAAACAACTAACAAGATTTCGAAATTAAACATGCTGAATATTGATTGAAACGAAGATCCAAAAGTAAAACGCGGACAAACTCCCGCGAAATAAGAGTTAATGAAAATAAACAAGGAATACCCGAAGCAATAAGCAAATCTGTGTACAAAACTTCAAAACTTCGATGGAAAAGCCTCCAGAAAATCGAATCTCCAAAGGGAAGAACGGCTACTACTTGGGAGCAAAAACTAAACAATGTTCCAACCCTAATTCGGCCTAAAATCGGGGTATTTAACCCTTCCCGAAGTCAAACTACTTGGCAAAGTCAACTGGCTGTATAAAGCCCTCGGTATCGATACAGGAGAAGTCCTGTATCGATACCCAGACGTTCTGTTCCCAAATTGGCACACGGGTATCGATACAGGAGAATCCCTGTATCGATACCGGTGCCTCTAAGTTGACTTTTCAGCTTTTTGGTCGTCCTTGCTTGGGTCCCACCGGTTCCCAACATGCCCGACTGCCATGTGTCCACTTTATGCGTTCTTTTCCGACCTGTTCCCTACAAAACAAACAAAAACAAGAAAAACTAAGGACAACACCGCATCAAGTGGAAAATGGAATAAAACCGCGCCTCTAATGCGCTAATTCGCCCTACTTAGGCGCTTATATCTATGACATTGCGCCCCTATCAATTAACGAAATTAATTTTGAATTCCAAAGAATAATAACATTTTGCAGAATATTTTTTAATGAAATTGTTTGTACTAATCAAGCAAATAAAATGCATAAAATGATGATAATAAACCGTAAAAATTCGACAATTGTATGCAATAAAAAAGCAAATAATATACATAAAATGATGATAATAAACAGTAAAAATGAGGCAAAATATTTGCAAATAATAATAATTTTTTGCAGAATATTGTTTAACGAAATTGTATGCAATAATGAAGCAAATAAAATGTATAAAATGATGACAATAAGCCGTAAAAATGAGACAATTGTTTGCATTAATCAAACAAATAAAATGCATAAAATGTTGATAGTAAACAGTAAAAATGCGACAAAATATTTGCAAAAATAAATAATATTTTGCAGAATATGTTTTAATGAAATTGTATGCAACAATCAAGCAAATAAAATGTATAAAACGATGACAACAAACCGTAAAAATGCGACAATTATATGTAATAATCAAGCAAATAAAATGCATGAAATGATAATGGTAAACAGTAAAAAGCGACAAAATAATTTTAAATCAAAATTAACAAAATTAATTTTGAATTGCAAAGAATAATAATATTTTGCAGAATATTTTTTAATGAAATTGTATGCAATAATCAAGAAAATAAAGTACATAAAATGATGATGATAAATAGTAAAAATGCGACAATTGTATGTAATAATCAAGCAATTAAAATGCATAAAATGATGATAATAAACATTAAAAAAGCGTCAAAATAAATTTAAATCAAAATTAACAAAATTAATTTTGAATTGTAAAGAATAATAATATTTTGCAGAATATTTTTTAATGAAACTGTTTGCAATAATTATGTAATAATCAAGCAAATAAAATGCATAAAATGATGATAATAAACAGTAAAAATGCGACAATTGTATGCAAACATCAAGCAAATAAAATACATAAAATGTTGTTAATAAACAGTAAAAATGCCACAAAATATTTGCGAAGAATAATAATATTTTGCAGAATATTTTTTAATGAAATTGAATGCAATAATCAACCAAATGAAATGCTTAAAATTTTGATAAAAAATCGTAAAAATGCGACAATTGTATGCAATAATCAAGCAAATAAAATGCATAAAATGATGATAATAAATCGTAAAAATGCGACAATTGTATGAATAATCAAACAAATAAAATACATAAAATGATGATAATAAACAGTAAAAATGCGAGAAAATATTTGCAAAAATAAATGATATTTTGCAGAATATTTTTTAATGAAATTGTATGCAACAATCAAGCAAATAAAATGTATTAAACGATGACAACAAACCGTACAAATACGACAATTGTATGTAATAATCAAGCAAATAAAATGCATGAAATGATAATGGTAAACAGTAAAAAGCGACAAAATAATTTTAAATCAAAATTAACAAAATTAATTTTGAATTGCAAAGAATAATAATATTTTGCAGAATATTTTTTAATGAAATTATTTGCAATAATCAAGCAAATAAAATGTATAAAATGATGACAATAAGCCGTAAAAATTCGATAATTGTTTGCATTAATCAAGCAAATAAAATAAAATGCATAAAATGATGATAGTAAACAGTAAAAATGCGACAAAATAATTTTAAACCAAAATTAAAAATTTTAATTTTGAATTGCAAAGAATAATAATGTTTTGCAGAATATTTTTTAATGAAATTGTATGCAATAATCAAGCAATTAAAGTACAGAAAATGTTGATAATAAACAGTAAAAATGCGACAATTGTATGTAATAATCAAACAAATAAAATGCATAAAATGATGATAATAAACATTAAAAATGCGACAAAATAATTTTAAATCAAAATTAACGAAATTAATTTTGAATTGCATAGAATAATTACATTTTGCAGAATATTTTTTAATGAAATTGTTTGTACTAATCAAGCAAATAAAATGAATAAAATGATGATAATAAACCGTAAAAATGCGACAATTGTGTGCAATAAACAAGCAAATAAAATGCATAAAATGATGATAATAAATAGTAAAAATGAGACAAAATATTTGCAAATAATAATAATTTTTTGCAGAATATTGTTTAATGAAATTGTATGCAATAATCAAGCAAATAAAATGCATAAAATGATGACAATAAGCCGTAAAAATGTGACAATTGTATGCAATAATCAAGCAAATAAAATCCATGAAATGATGATGGTAAACAGTGAAAAGCGACAAAATAATTTTAAATCAAAATTAACAAAATTAATTTTTAATTGCAAAGAATAATAATGTTTTGCAGAATATTTTTTAATGATTTTTTTGCAATAATTATGTAATAATCAAGCAAATAAAATGAATAAAATGATGATAATAAACAGTAAAAATGCGACAATTGTATGCAATAATCAAGCAAATAAAATGCATAAAATGTTGTTAATAAACAGTAAAAATGCGACAAAATATTTGCAAAAAATAATAATATTTTGCAGAATATTTTTTAATGAAATTGTATGCAATAATCAACCAAATGAAATGTATAAAATTTTTATAATAAACCGTAAAAATGCGACAATTGTTTGCAATAATCAAGCAAATAAAATGCATCAAATGATGATATTAAATCATAAAAATGCGACAATTGTATGAATAATCAAGCAAATAAAATACATAAAATGATGATAATAAACAGTAAAAATGCGCAAAATATTTGCAAAAATAAATAATATTTTGCAGAATATTTTTTAATGAAATTGTATGCAACAATCAAGCAAATAAAATGTATAAAACGATGACAACAAACCGTAAAAATGCGACAATTGTATGCAATAATCAAGCAAATAAAATGCTTGAAATGATGATGGTAAACAGTAAAAAGCGACAAAAAGGTGATCCAGTTGGTAAGTTACTAAGTACAAAATGTTGGCTTGAGAAACGGCTATGTCTACCTTTCTCTTTCTAGGCGATTTACTCGATACTTGAACAAACCCTAGATGGCGAGCAAATCTCCATCTCTGATGGCAGATCATGATCCCAACATCATAGCAGACGACTCCATTACCTTCTCCGGTGGGTTGGGTCAGCAAACCGTTGATTCTATTGATGTACTCAGGCGAAATCGGAATCTTCAGCATACATCTCACTCTGGAGGATCGATGTTCTCCTCTTCCACACCACAACGGTACTCTGATCTAGGTTATGATGTTCGTGATACACCCCACAGTACAGATGCATCTCATTCACCATCTAAATCCAGTTCTTACCAGTCGAACGTTTACCCACAACGGGTTAAACCTAGGGTTGATCTTCTATCAAATCTTGTCTCCGACCGTACTGATCAGTGTAAACATCAGGTACCAGCCCTAAACCTAGGTTTCCCAAGTTCTTCTCTACCAACGAGTTACCCTACAAATGGATTCCCGATCCAAAATCAACTTCAAACCCCAGATCTGAAACCCAAAGTTGGTCCTCGTAGCCCAACGTTAACCAGCCCCAATTCCTCACGGAAATTGCAAGAAGTTTTTCAAACTGCGGGTGTACAGTGTGAAAAGGAGGAGAGGATTGTCTCGATGGTCCACTCTTTCGAGGATGAGTTGGAGAAATCAGGTATGAATGTTGACCTCTCTCAACTCAAAAACCAAATATCTTATCTCCTGGAGAACCAAGTCTCCCCAAAATCTCAAAGTCGATATCTTGAAGGGGATTTCCATGTAGTTGAGGATCCTCCTGAGCCCTCTAAGTCTAAGAATACATCCAGCTCCAATCAGAAATCAGGGAAAGCACAAGATTGGTCTTCACTTTTCAAAGCTCAGGCCCCTTCAAAAATCATGAAGCTTGAGCACTATCCGGAGATGCAACGGGGTAAGGAAGCTGTAGTTGAACTTGATGAATCTGATATAGATACTAATTCGTGGAACCAGTGTCTGATTGGGTACTTCCTAGATGGAAGGATGCCATGCAACTTATTATGTGCCACAGCCCGGGCGGTATGGAAGGAGAATGCTCCTATATCTATTAAACAGGTTGGCTCATGTTTCTTCTTCGTTTTCAAGGATGAAGAAACCAAGTTGAAAGTCCTGGAGGAAGGCCCGTACTTCTTTTCTTGACGTTACTTGGTTCTTACAGATTGGAGGCGCATGTTAGTTCCCACAACAGCCCATCCATCATCAATTCCAGCATGGGTTAAACTTCACAAATTACCCTTGGAGTGCTGGACCGAAGCAGGGTTCAGTCGCATTGCTAGCTCAATCGGGAAGCCTATACATGTAGATAATGCTACAGCAAGCAAGAAAAGGATGGACTACGCAAGAGTCTGTGTAGAGATCTCTGCAGGAGATGAACTTCCTAGTGAAATTGTGGTTAAGGTTAATGGTGAATCCGTGGTAATCAGGGTAGAATACCAGTGGCTACCTTCCAAGTGTGCTGAGTGCAAGGTGTTTGGCCATAAGTGCAATCCCAAACCAGCCACTACCTATCCTAAGGCTGAGGATAACTTGGGGAGCAAACCAATGGAGGCTGAGATATCAAATAGGGATCCGGTGATCCAGAATAAAGTGTTGGAGGCTCTGGCTAAGGGAGGAAGTTCAGCTTTGGATGCAGTCACCAAAATAGTCCCTCCTCCAACAAAGCTTCCTTACACAGCTCATGCTTCAAGTGGGAATGAGTCCCTTAAGTCAGTAGAACCTGCCGTGGTTGTTACCAAGCTGGAAGAATCACAGCTCCATGAAGAAGGTGGGCTGGATCCTACCCCTAAGCCTCCTTATCAACAAGCCCCCATACCAGCCACAAAACATCCAAACAATACCCCTGGCAGCAGTGGTGGACAGCTAGAAGTTGATCTAGAGTTTGAGAAAGATTTCAAGTTGGTCTCAAATAAGAAGAAGAACAAAGGGAGGAGCAATCAGAAGCCTCGTCCTCACTCACAATTGTTTGCATTAATCAAGCAAATAAAATGCATAAAATGTTCATAGTAAACAGTAAAAATGCGACAAAATAATTTGAAATCGAAATTAACAATATTAATTTTTAATTGCAAAGAATATTAATATTTTGCAGAATATTTTTTAATGAAATTGTTCGCAATAATAAAAAAAATAAAATGTATAAAATTATTATAAAAAATCGTAAAAATGCAACAATTGTATGCAATAATCATGCAAATAAAATGCATAAAATTATGATAATAAACTGTAAAAATGAGACAAAATATTTGCAAATAATAATATAATTTTGCAGAATATTTTTTAATCAAAATTGTAAGCAATAATCAAGCAAATAAAACGTATAAAATGATGACAATAAGCCGTAAAAACGCGACAATTGTATGCAATAATCAAGCAAATAAAATGCATGAAAGGATGATGGTAAACAGTAAAAAACGACAAATAATTTTAAATCAAAATTAACAAAATTAATTTTGAATTGCAAAGAATAATAATATTTTGCAGAATATTTTTTAATGAAATTTTTTGCAATAATTATGTAATAATCAAGCAAATAAAATGCATAAAATGATGATAATAAACAGTAAAAATGCGACAATTGTATGCAATAATAAAGCAAATAAAATGCATAAAATGTTGGTAATAAACAGAAAAAATGCGACAAAATATTTGCAAAGAATAATAATGTTTTGCAGAATATTTTTTAATGAAATTGTATGCAATATTCAAGCAAATAAAATGCATAAAATGATGATAATAAATAGTAAAAATGCGACAAAATATTTTTAAATCGAAATCAACAAAATTAATTTTGAATTGCAAAGAAGAATAATATTTTGCAGAATATTTTTTAATGAAATTGTTGGCATTAATCAAGCAAATAAAATGTATAAAATGATGACAACAAACCGTAAAAATACGACAATTGTATGCAATAATCAAGCAAACAAAATGCATGAAATGATGATGGTAAACAGTAAAAAACGACAAAATAATTTTAAATCAAAATTAACAAAATTAATTTTGAATTGCAAAGAACAATAATACTTTGCACAATATTTTTTAATGAAATTGTTTGCAATAATTATGTAATAATCAAGCAAATAAAATGCATAAAATGATGATAATAAACAGTAAAAATGCGACAATTGTATGCAATAATCAAGCAAATAAAATGCATAAAATGTTGGTAATAAACAGTAAAAATGCGACAAAATATTTGCAAAGAATAATAATGTTTTGCAGAATATTTTTCAATGAAATTGTATGCAATATTCAAGCAAATAAAATGCTTAAAATGATGATAATAAATAGTAAAAATGCGACAAAATATTTTTAAATCGAAATCAACAAAATTAATTTTGAATTGCAAAGAAGAATAATATTTTGCAGAATATTTTTTAATGAAATTGTTGGTATTAATCAAGCAAATAAAATGTATAAAATGATGACAAAAAACCGTAAAAATGCGACAATTGTATGCAATAATCAAGCAAACAAAATGCATGAAATGATGATGGTAAACAGTAAAAAACGACAAAATAATTTTAAATCAAAATTAACAAAATTAATTTTGAATTGCAAAGAACAATAATACTTTGCAGAATATTTTTTAGTGAAATTGTTTGCAATAATTATGTAATAATCAAGCAAATAAAATGCATAAAATGATGATAATAAACAGTAAAAATGCGACAATTGTATGCAATAATCAAGCAAATAAAATGCCTAAAAGGTTGTTAATAAACAGTAAAAATGCGACAAAATAATTTAATTCAAAAATAACAAAATTAATTTTGAATTGCCAAGAATAACAATTTTTTGCAGAATATTTTGAAATGAAATTGTATGCAATAATCAAGCAAATAAAATGTATAAAATGGTGACAATAAGCCTTAAAAATGCGATAATTGTTTGCATTAATCAAGCAAATAAAATGCATAAAATGATGATAGTAAACAGTAAAAATGCGACAAAATAATTTTAAACCAAAATTAAAAAAATTAATTTTCGAATTGCAAAGGATAATAATATTTTGCAGAATATTTTTTAATGAAATTGTATGCAATAATCAAATAAATAAAGTACATAAAATGATAATAAACAGTAAATATGCGACAATTGTATGTAATAATCAAGCAAACAAAATACATAAAATGATGATAATAAATATTAAAAATGAGACAAAATAATTTTAAATCAAAATTAACGAAATTAATTTTGAATCGCAAAGAATAATAACATTTTGCAGAATACTTTTTAATGAAATTGTTTGTACTAATCAAGCAAATAAAATGCATAAAACGATGATAATAAACTGTAAAAGTGCGACAATTGTATGCAATAAGCAAGCAAATAAAATGCATAAAATGATGATAATAAACAGTAAAAGTGAGACAAAATATTTGCAAATAATAATAATTTTTTGCAGAATATTGTTTAATAAAATTATATGCAATAATCAAGCAAATAAAATGTATAAAATGATGACAATAAGCCGTAAAAATGCGAAAATTGTTTGCATTAATCAAACAAATAAAATGAATAAAATGATGATAGTAAAAAGTAAAAATGCGACAAAATAATTTTAAATCGAAATTAACAATATTAATTTTGAATTGCAAAAAATAATAATATATTGCAGAATATTTTTTAATGAAGCTGTTTGCAATAATCATGTAATAATCAAGAAAATAAAATGTATAAAATGATTATAATAAAACGTAAAAATGAAACAATTGTATGCAATAATCATGCAAATAAAATGCATAAAATGATGATAATAAACAGTAAAAATGAGACAAAACATTTGCAAATAAGAATATAATTTTGCAGAATATTTTGTAATAAATTGTATGCAATAATCAAGCAAATAAAATGTATAAAATGATGACAATAAGTCGTAACAATGCGACAATTGTTTGCATTAATCAAGCAAATAAAATGCATAAAATGTTGACAATAAACAATGAAAATGCGACAAAATAATTTGAAATCAAAATTAACAATATTAATTTTTAATTGCAAAGAATATAAATATTTTGCAGAATATTTTTTAATGAAATTGTTTGCAATAATCAAGAAAATAAAATGTATAAAATGATTATAATAAATCGTAAAAATGTAACAATTGTATGCAATAATCATGCAAATAAAATGCATAAAATGATGATAATAAAGAGTAAAAATGAGACAGAATATTTGCAAATAATAATATAATTTTGCAGAATATTTTTTAATCACTATTGTATGCAATAATCAAGCAAATAAAATGTATAAAATGATGACAATAAGCCGTAAAAATACGACAATTGTATACAATAATCACGCAAATAAAATGCATGAAATGATGATAATAAAAAATAAAAATGCGGCAAAATATTTTTAAATCGAAATTAACAAAATTAATTTTGAATTGCAAAGAATAACAATTTTTTGCAGAATATTTTTTAACGAAATTGTATGCAATAATCAGGCAAATAAAATGCATAAAATGATGATAATAAACATTAAAAATGCGATAATTGTATGCAATAATCAAGCAAATAAAATGCATAAAATGTTGTTAATAAAAAGTAAAAAAGCGACAAAATATTTGTTAAGAATAATAATATTTTGCAGAATATTTTTTAATGAAATTGTATGCAATATTCAGCCAAATAAAATGTTTAAAATGATGATAATAAATAGTAAAAATGCGACAAAATATTTTTAAATCGAAATCAACAAAATTAATTTTGAATTGCAAAAAAGAATAATATTTTGCAGAATATTTTTTAATGAAATTGTTGGCAATAATCAAGCAAATAAAATGTATAAAATGATGACAACAAACCGTAAAAATGCGACAATTGTATGCAATAATCAAGCAAATAAAATGCATGAAATGATGACGGTAAACAGTAAAAAACGACAAATAATTTTAAATCAAAATTAACAAAATTAATTTTGAACTGCAAAGAATAATAATATTTTGCAGAATATTTTTTAATGAAATTGTTTGCAATAATTATGTAATAATCAAGCAAATAAAATGCATAAAATGATGATAATAAACAGTAAAAATGCGACAATTGTATGCAATAATCAAGGAAATAAAATTCATAAAATGTTGGTAATAAACAGTAAAAATGCGACAAAATATTTGCAAAGAATAATAATGTTTTGCAGAATATATTTTAATGAAATTGTATGCAATAATCAAGCAAATAAAATGTATAAAATGATGACAATAAGCCGTAAAAATGCGACAATTGTATGCATTAATCAAGCAAATAAAATGCATAAAATGATGATAGTAAAAAGTAAAAATGCGACAAAATAATTTTAAATCGAAATTAACAATATTAATTTTGAATTGCAAAAAATAATAATATATTGCAGAATATTTTTTAATGAAGCTGTTTGCAATAATCATGTAATAATCAAGAAAATAAAATGTATAAAATGATTATAATAAACCGTAAAAATGAAACAATTGTATGCAATAATCATGCAAATAAAATGCATAAAATGATGATAATAAACAGTAAAAATGAGACAAAACATTTGCAAATAAGAATATAATTTTGCAGAATATTTTGTAATAAATTGTATGCAATAATCAAGCAAATAAAATGTATAAAATGATGACAATAAGTCGTAACAATGCGACAATTGTTTGCATTAATCAAGCAAATAAAATGCATAAAATGTTGACAATAAACAATGAAAATGCGACAAAATAATTTGAAATCGAAATTAACAATATTAATTTTTAATTGCAAAGAATATAAATATTTTGCAGAATATTTTTTAATGAAATTGTTTGCAATAATCAAGAAAATAAAATGTATAAAATGATTATAATAAATCGTAAAAATGTAACAATTGTATGCAATAATCATGCAAATAAAATGCGTAAAATGATGATAATAAAGAGTAAGAATGAGACAGAATATTTGCAAATAATAATATAATTTTGCAGAATATTTTTTAATCAATATTGTATGCAATAATCAAGCAAATAAAATGTATAAAATGATGACAATAAGCCGTAAAAATACGACAATTGTATACAATAATCACGCAAATAAAATGCATGAAATGATGATAATAAAAAATAAAAATGCGGCAAAATATTTTTAAATCGAAATTAACAAAATTAATTTTGAATTGCAAAGAATAACAATTTTTTGCAGAATATTTTTTAACGAAATTGTATGCAATAATCAGGCAAATAAAATGCATAAAATGATGATAATAAACATTAAAAATGCGATAATTGTATGCAATAATCAAGCAAATAAAATGCATAAAATGTTGTTAATAAAAAGTAAAAAAGCGACAAAATATTTGTTAAGAATAATATTATTTTGCAGAATATTTTTTAATGAAATTGTTTGCAATATTCAGCCAAATAAAATGTTTAAAATGATGATAATAAATAGTAAAAATGCGACAAAATATTTTTAAATCGAAATCAACAAAATTAATTTTGAATTGCAAAAAAGAATAATATTTTGCAGAATATTTTTTAATGAAATTGTTGGCAATAATCAAGCAAATAAAATGTATAAAATGATGACAACAAACCGTAAAAATGCGACAATTGTATGCAATAATCAAGCAAATAAAATGCATGAAATGATGACGGCAAACAGTAAAAAACGACAAATAATTTTAAATCAAAATTAACAAAATTAATTTTGAATTGCAAAGAATAATAATATTTTGCATAATATTTTTTAATGAAATTGTTTGCAATAATTATGTAATAATCAAGCAAATAAAATGCATAAAATGATGATAATAAACAGTAAAAATGCGACAATTGTATGCAATAATCAAGCAAATAAAATTCATAAAATGTTGGTAATAAACAGTAAAAATGCGACAAAATATTTGCAAAGAATAATAATGTTTTGTAGAATATATTTTAATGAAATTGTATGCAATAATCAAGCAAATAAAATGTATAAAATGATGACAATAAGCCGTAAAAATGCGACAATTGTATGCAATAATCAAGCAAATAAAATGCATAAAATGATGATAATAAATCGTAAAAATGCGACAATTGTATGAATAATCAAGCAAATAAAATACATAAAATGATGATAATAAACAGTAAAAATGCGACAAAATATTTGCAAAAAAGAATAATATTTTGCAGAATATTTTTTAATGAAATTGTATGCAACAATCAAGCAAATAAAATGTATAAAATGATGACAACAAACCGTAAAAATGCGACAATTGTATGCAATAATCAAGCAAACAAAATGCATGAAATGATGATGGTAAACAGTAAAAAAACGACAAAATAATTTTAATTCAAAATTAACAAAATTAATTTTGAATTGCAAAGAATAACAATTTTTTGCAGAATATTTTGTAATGAAATTGTATGCAATAATCAAGCAAATAAAATTTATAAAATGATGACAATAAGCCTTAAAAATGCGATAATTGTTTGCATTAATCAAGCAAATAAAATGCATAAAATGATGATAGTAAACAGTAAAAATGTGACAAAATAATTTTAAACCAAAATTAAAAAATTAATTTTCGAATTGCAAGGAATAATAATATTTGCAGAATAATTTTTAATGAAATTGTATGCAATAATCAAGCAAATAAAGTACATAAAATGATAATAAACAGTAAATATGCGACAATTGTATGTAATAATCAAGCAAATAAAATGCATAAAATGATGATAATAAATATTAAAAATGCGACCAAATAATTTTAAATCAAAATTAACGAAATTAATTTTGAATTGCAAAGAATAATAACATTTTGCAAAATATTTTTTAATGAAATTGTTTGTACTAATCAAGCAAATAAAATGCTTAAACAAGGTTGAGAGCAATAGATGACGTCATCATCTTTGCGATTCTGGGCGATTCAAAGGAGCGATTGAAACCCTAGAAGATGGCCGACGGTTTCTCAGGTGGTCTTGGCGAGCAACCAGCTGATTCAGTCGAGATCCACAAGAAGAACCTATGCCTACAACAGAGTTCACGATCTGGAGCGACGTACAGAAACCAGCAAACCCTAAATCAGCTTGGGGTTCCAAGCTCTCCTCCTTCCGCGAGAACCTCAATCCACAACCAGCTGAACACTGAATCCTCATCAAAGCATATCTTCGCCCAGTCGAATGTTTACCCTCCAAGATCCAAACCGGATCTCCAAACCACCTGGGCAACCCCTACCAAAACCACCCCCTTCACACCCCAAGATACCTACCCGTACGGTCTGAAAACATCTGATTTTTCAGTAAACCCTAAGTCTAACGATCCTCGTAGCTCGAGCACTTCAAGCCCTAACACCTCTCGGAAGATTCATGAGGTACTCCAGCACGCAGGCGAGAGGTTAGAAAGGGAGGAGAAAATCGCCTCCATGGTTCAGTCAATGGAAGCCGAACTGAGGAAGTCAGGTGTAAACATTGATCTTTCCCAACTCACGAAGCAGATTAACTATCTACAGGAAGGTCAGAGCATCCCTATATCTCCATCTTGCTATCTCGAAGGAGATTTCATCGAGGTAGAAGATCCCCCAGATCCACATCCCAAGGTAAGATCGATTGCCCCACAGAAATCAGGAGAGTTTGTTGAGGACGAATGCAACCCTCCTCATCACACACAGTATCCTACTGTCCCCAGTTCTTCTGGTACAAAGAATCAAATCAATGAGACTCAGAATCAGGCTCCAGACCCAGGTAAACCTAAAAACTGGACTTCTTTGTTCACTGCCTAGGCCCCTTCTAAGGTTATGAAACTTGAGAGCATTTTCCAGAAATGCAAAGAGGTTCAGAAGCTATAGTAGAGTTAGATGAATCGGATGTAGACTCCAACACTTGGAATCACTGTCTGATTGGGTACTTCCTTGATGGGAAGATGCCATATAGGTTATTGTGTGCCACTGCGAGGGCAGTTTGGAAAGAAAATGCTCCTGTTTCTATTAAGCAAATAGGCTCATGTTTCTTCTTTGAGTTTAAAGATGAAGCCATGAAATTGAAAGTTCTGGAGGGTGGTCCATATTTTTTTCTCTAAACGATATCTAGTCCTCACTGAATGGACGAGAATGATGGTTCCTACGACAGCTCATCCTCCTTCGATTCCAGCCTGGGTCAAGCTTCATAGATTGCCTTTGGAGTGTTGGACTGAATTGGGATTTAGTCGTATCGCTAGCACAATTGGCATACCCATCCATGTTGATCAAGCTACATCAAGCAAAAGGAGATTGGACTATGCTAGAGTTTGTGTAGAAATAAGTGCAGCAGATGAACTTCCAGACGAAGTGATTGTGAAGGTTAATGGGGATTCTGTGGCTATCCGGGTGGAATATCAGTGGATTCCTTCTAAATGCCCAACCTGTAAGGTGTTTGGCCATACATGCAAACCTAAACCTACTCCAGCCCCGGCAGTTCCAGAGGTTCCCGTGCCCAATTTGGGTAAGCAGGTTCTGGAAACGGAGTTCTCTAATCAGGATCCAGTGGTTCAGTGTAGAGTAATTGAGGCCTTGAAAAAGGGTGGGAGTGAGGCTCTAGATGCAGTTACTAAAGTGATACCCAGCTCTACTCAAAGATCAGAGAAAGATACACTGCAAGGATTACCTGATGAGCCAGATCCAGATCCTCCTTATGCTAGCACACCTCTCACCAACCCTTTATCTAGCAGCAGCTCTGGAGGGACAGTGGCTGGTGTTGCACAGGAAGAGGGCTTTAAAATTGTTTCTCATAAGAAGAGCAAAAAGAGGAATAAGCAGGAGCACAACCGGAAGGGGAGCATGTCTCCCTCTCTCCCGAAGAGGTAAATGTATCACCCCTTCTTTTTGTTGGGCAGTATGATAATTCTTTCTACACATTGCCATCATATTTATGATTAAAACACCTCTATATTTTGGGTTTTGGAACATGTGGGGTCTTAATGATCCTATCAAGCAAAAAGAGGTTGTTTCTTTTGTTAGATATAATAAGTTATCACTTTTTGGTCTTGTTGAGCATAAAGTAAAGGAAGTAAATTGTTCTAGGATCATTAATTCTATGTTTCCATGTTGGTCCTTTGTTCAGAATTTTGCTAATGCTCCAAGTGGTAGAATTTGCGTGGTTTGGGATCCAACCATCCTAACCTTGAGTGTTTTGGATCAGTCTAGTCAAGCTATTCATTGTCTTATTCGGACCCCATCTCTTGATATTAAATTTTTGGCCACCTTTGTATATGGCTCTAATCTCCACTTGGAGAGAAGAGAGCCCTGGCTTGATTTGACTAAGTGGAAAGGTCCTGACCCTTGGATCATCTTAGGGGACTTTAATGCAATCAGATCTCAAAATGAAAAAAATGGTGGAGTCCAACATAGGCCCCCACATATGGATGACTTTAACCAATGTATTGTTACTAATGAACTTGAGGACCTTAGGTACACTGGGTGTCAATTCACCTGGGCTAACAAACAAGCCCTTACCCAGTATGTAGCCACCAAAATTGATAGGGTGCTTGTTAATGAGCATTGGATTAAGTCCTACACTTGCTCTAATGCTCATTTTCCTCCCCCTGGCATCTCTGACCACTCTCCTGCCATTGTGTTTCTTAATCCTGATGCTAAGAGAACCCGTAAACCTTCAAATTCTTCAACTTTCTAGCTGATCATCCTGATTTCCTAACTGTTGTCCAGAAAGTTTGGAGAAGGGTGATCATAGGCAACCCCATGTTTGTTGTTTGTGAGAAGCTTAGACTTCTTCAAGCTGAACTTAAAGAGCTTAACACTAAGGATTTCAGTGACATCTCCAAGAGAGCTAGTGCTGTTAGACTTCAGCTAGATCAAGTTCAGGTAGATCTTGGGCAAGCTCATGAAAGGAATCTGTGTAAGCAATATCTTGTCCTTGCCAGAGCTGAAGAAAGTTTCGCTAAACAGAAATCTAGAATTCAATGGCTTAAGTTAGGAGATCATTGCACATCCTACTTCTTTAAGTTCATTACACAAAACAGGAACAGGAATAAAATTACAAGTCTGGCTCTCTCAGATGATTCTATCACTCATGATCCTGTAGAGATCAGGACATCCTTTGTAGATTATTACACATCCCTTTTGGGTACTGCCCATTCTTCTGGCTTCTCTGGATCCTCTAGAGTTGATCAGTTGATTGCCACCAGGCTGTTAGATGCCCAGAGAAATAATATGATTTCTGAGGTCTCAAATGTGGAGATTAAAGAAAGCTTCATGTCTCTCAATCCCAACAAAGCCCCTGGCCCTGATGGCTACAATGCTGGATTCTTTCAGAAAACGTGGAGTATTGTGGGTAATGAGGTTACAGCTGCTGTGAGGAATTTCTTCAGGTCTGGAAAACTTCTCACTAAAGCTAATTCAACAAGCATTGCTCTTGTCCCTAAAATTCCTAATCCTACCAAGGTGGGGGATTTTAGACCCATTTCATGTTGTAATACCATATATAAGTGCATTGCTAAGATCCTTTCCAAAAGGATCCAAGTTGCTCTCCCTCACCTCATTGATCCTGTCCAATCTGGATTCGTGAAAGGGAGAAGAATTGCTGATAATATCTTTCTCACCCAAGAGATCATGAGGAATTATCACAAGAACTCTCCTTCTCCCAAATGTGCCTTAAAGGTTGATATCATGAAAGCCTATGACAATGTCAACTGGGATTTTCTCTGGGCCACACTTACTTCCATGAACTTTCACCCCCAAATGATCACCTGGATCAAGGCTTGTGTATCCACTGCCAATTACTCTTTAAACATTAATGGTGAAGCCTCTGGCTTCATCATGGGGAAGAAAGGTTTGAGACAAGGTGATCCTTTGTCCTCTTACCTTTTTGTCATAGTCATGGAAGTTCTCACACAACTTCTCAAGGAAAAATCCCAGAGTCCCAGCTTTCACTTTCATTAGAGATGTGATAAGACAAAGCTAATCAATCTGTGTTTTGCGGATGATCTTATGATTTTTTGTAAAGGGGAATTAAGCTCCATCCTTTGCATTCAGGAGGCCCTTGCAGAGTTTGAGGTCTTATCTGGGCTTTCTCCAAGTCCTAGGAAGAGCAGCATATTCTTGTCTGGTGTTCCTTCTTCTGTCAAACAATCCATACTTGAAGCTCTACACTTCCATGAAGGTTCTCTCCCGGTGAGATATCTTGGAGTTCCCCTTATCTCTCCTAAGCTCAAGTACATGGATTGTAAATCCCTTATAGATAGGATTACAAATCGTACTAAATCTTGGGCCAATAAGTACCTCTCCTATGCTGGGAGAATCCAGTTGGTCAAGTCAGTCCTTTTCTCCATGCAGACTTATTGGTCTTCAATCTTTATACTTCCCAAAAAAGTGATTAAGGAAATTGAGGGAATTCTAAGATCTTTTTTCTGGACTGGGTCTGATCTTAAACACACTGGTGCCAAAGTGTCATGGGAGCACCTTTGTTCCCCAAGGAATGAAGGAGGTTTGGGGTTTAAATCCCTCCAAGTTTGGAACAAGGCTGCCATGGCCAAGCACATATGGTTCCTTATCTCTGGTGGGGAACAATCCATGTGGTGCCAATGAGTGAAGTCCTATTTACTCAGAGGTAAAAGTTTTTGGAAGGCCAAAATCCCATCCAGCCCTTCATGGACTTGGAGGAAATTGCTCCAACTTCGCCCTCTCATCCAACCATTCATCAAATATCAAGTTGGAAATGGCTCCAATATTTCCCTGTGGTATGACAATTGGCATCACTTTGGCCCTCTTGTTGAGCATTTTGGTAACCGTGTGGTTTATGATTCTGGGTTGACATATGATGCCCCTGTATCTGCTATTCTGAATACAGCCAATCAATGGACCTTCCCTATTACTCAAACTTGGGAGATGAATGAGATCAGAGCTCATCTCCCTGCTCTTAATTCCCATTTGCCTCCTAATGAGGACTCCTGCAGATGGACTCTCACCAATGATGGTTTATTTTCTATATCCTCTCTGTGGGAACATCTTAGGACCAAATTTCCCATTGTTGATTGGAATCATATTGTGTGGTTCCCTTCTCATACCCCTAGATGTAGCTTGATATCCTGGCTTGCCATCCACAACAGGTTATCCACTGAGGATAGACTTGTTCTCTTTGGCATGAAAAACACCTCTTGTTGTTCTTTCTGTCCTGCAGAGGAATCCCATGATCATCTATTTGTCAATTGCCCCTTCACCAAGCAGATCTGGGATGCTATGTGTCTTAAATCCCAGCTCACATGGCAAGCTCAGAATCTTTCCAGCTTGGTCACACTTATCTCTGCTTTTAGGGGTAAAGGTCTGAAATGCACACTGGCAAAGCTGACTTTCACTGTCTCTCTATATCATATTTGGATTGAGAGGAATCTTAGGAAGTTTCAGAGTGTGCAGCACAGCATTTCATCCATTGTGGTTAAGATTAGCACTGATATTAGATACAGACTGATGTCCTTACATAAAATCCCACTTGGACCTTTAGCATTGATGGAAGCATGGAACATCCCTGTGCCTCCTACTTAAATTATAACCATATACTTCACTTGTTGACTTGGTAGTCAATGCTACTAATCTGGTTATCATATACAGGGTGACCCCACAAGTTACAAATTGCAAGTGCAGGTTGTTGGCAAAATTGGGGTGAGATTCTGTGAGCTATACTCTAATGTCCCAGTTGGGAAAGTTGTGACTGCAGGTTCCTAATTCAGGTGAAGGAGCAGCCATACCATAGTGACTCCTTGGAAGCTGATTATGGCAATTATTAATTGGATTCAAGAAGGAGCACATCTTTGCACCTTGTGAGTCTGGTAATTTTGTTAGGCTCTTCAAGTAAGGTATGAACATCCAGCATTTCTTGCATAGTGTTTTATTGATGTCATGGGTTGCAAGGGCTGTTGCAATCCACTATTATTGCAATCTGTTGTTACTATTGTTGATGCTAGTGTTATTGCTTTAAGCATAGATTGCTTTGTGCCTTATTGATGTTATATGGATTGCAAGGGCTGTTGCAATCCACTACTATTGCAACCTGTTGTAACACTTAGTGTTATTGCTTTATGCCTAAATTGCATTGTGCTTTATTGATGTTATTTGGGTTGCAAGGGCTGTTGCAATCCACTATTATTGCAACTTGTTGTTACTCTTGTAGTTTGTTGCTATATTTGGGTTGCTGTATCTGGTGTTGCACTACCTTGAGTTACTAAATTTCTGTTGTGAAATGTACTGGATAGGGTCATTCACCTGAGATACCACATTTTCAAATAAGATGCTATCCTGATTCTGTTAGGATGAGGAGATCTATTCAATAGTGAATTGGGCCTAGCCTAGGGGGGTTGTCCCTTGGCATGTCTGATCCCTTTTGGGAGGGGGCTTCCTCCCATGCCTAGCCTGGGTGGGTTGTCCCTCGGCATGTATGACCCCTTTGGGGAGGGGGCTTCCTCCCACTCCATGTCATTGCTGCTATTGCACCATTATGCTTCCCAAATACACTGCTGCTGCTGCACTGCACTTACTGTTGTTGCTACACGTACTGCTGTATTTTTGATACACCAATTTGTGTACTGCTACTACACTTCTGTTGCTGCAACTGTCTCACTGTTTCTGATGTTGCAAACTACCGCAAACCGTTACTGCTGCAAACTACTGTTGCAGCAGTTTCTGCTATTACTCACTGTTACTGCTGAGATCTACAGCTGCTGCAACTGTCTCACTTCTGTTACTGTTGCTGCCGCAAACTGCTGCAAACTGTTACAACTGTTTCTGCCTGCTGTTTTTGGGTTATCCTTAGAAGGTTTAGAAACACCTTAGGTTTTCACGCAGCCTGTTTGTGTTTAATGATCATGCACTCGGATGGTTACACCTTACGGTCGGTTACTATGCATGCTCAAGCTTCAATGTGAACTTGTTGGTTCTTTTTGATTTCATGCTGAAGTCAACTCAGTTGTTCAGTTCCATTTTGAATGTTTCTCCTCCATCTCCTTAGATGGCCTACAAACATTTAGCTACCAATTTTATTACTAGGTTTTAGCTTGTTCTT